>JAOBRH010444710.1:0-26539 GCA_027575125.1 Umimayanthus parasiticus | reverse complement strand
GTTTGGACACCAAAAAGCATGATGTAATCAGTAGAACCCAGGTATACTCTGAAATCGTACAAATTTGTACGATTGGGGTATAAAGGGTTAACTGAATTTCACGCCAAAGTGATCAGCAGACTTTGATCATCATCTGGCTATTATAGTTACCAGCCAGAGTGTTGAATGAATAGGGAACTGGACTGAAGTGTAAATTGTTTTCACAATTTATAATTTATGAATGTTCTGTAATTTGTTGGATGTATGTGCGTTACATAGGTGTAATTGAAGAGTGAATCAGATTTAGATTTGTTTTAATAACTGATCTGTAGTCTCATTTTCATTAATTTTGGTAGTTTTTTTTAATTTTTATTTTTTTTTTAAATAAAGCCCTGTAAGCTGGAACAGAACATAAAATTAGCTGATGTTGTATGAAGTTGTAGAATAGCTTTCATTGTTAGGATTCCTTTGCGATAGAACAGTGGTTTCTGTTTTCCAATACTTTTGAAAGATTACCGGTTTTTAATACATTTAAAGACAGTTGCTCTTGAGCTGGAACAGTATGTTGGTCTTAAAAGGTTATGACACATAATAAGGTTATTTTTCTAAATGACGTCTGAATTTTATATAATAGTTTGCCTTTCTTATAGTTGTAAGTAATAACATTTGAACAGTGGTTTAGCTTTAGACTTGTTCAATAACCAGTCTTGAAGAATCTTATCATTTTTGGAATTAAAACGCATTTTTGCAAAAGTAAACTCCTTTATTATAAGCTAGAACAGAATATAAAAAGAGATGCTAAAGTTTTGTAGAACAGCTTTCATTATAGTTTATTGTAGAAAAGTAGCTTGTGTTTTGCAGTAGTTTTTATGATTAGGAAGAGTTTTGAATACACCTTTTACACTTTTTCCCTTGAGTTGGAAGTCAAGACACAAGTGTCAGTGGAAACCACATATAAAACTTTTAAGAAAACTGTAAGTTAAAGAGAAGACATGCAAATTAACAGAGCTGGCTTTTGTGGCTCGTGGCATTGTTTTTTATGTTTAGTGTTGAGGGCCCATGGCACCCATTTCCCAAGAATTTGTCTCGTCAAGAATGTAAAGTTAAGTCTCTTTTGGTTTTCATGAGAACATGGAAATACATACATGTACTTGTATTTCTTTCTTTCCCAATTTACAGAAGGTTGCGCCAGCAGGATTTTATTGTACTTGTGATTCTTTCAGTCTTGCAATGTAGGTGCTATGCTCATTTCAAGAGCTTATTAGCTTGTTTCTACAGTTGATCTCTTTTCACTTTGGCGTCCAGCAGTCTCTTCTTTCTTTAATCAGATTTGCCTTGACTTCTCAGCGGCTGCTTCACAAGTCTGAGGAGTAATTTTGTTGCAATATTTTGTCTCTGATAACCAAGCATTACATTGTAGGTATCAGATACTTGCTCTGCTTGTTGAATGATAAAACTATAAATTTTGTACATCATTTGAAAATCCAGTTTCTTGCCAATGGACACTTGTTCTGTTGTGAATATGATGATAACAATAATAATGATAATAATTTGAATGATGATAATGATGATAATAATAATAATGATAATAATAATAAAAACAATAATAATAATAATGATAAAAACAATAATAATAATAATGATAATATTTAAAATAATAATTATAATAAAAGCACCAATAGTAATAACAATAATAACAATAGTAATAATAATAATAATAATAATTAATAATGCAATAGTTTTATAATGCAATAGTTTTATTGCATGTGTTTCCATAGAAAGATGTTCACATGTGCATGACAAGGTATTAAATAGATCTATAAAATACAAATTGATTAAATAGATACTAACTTGCTTAAGGTGTAGTGTGCTCAACAATCACGAGACACCACTGATTCAATTCTTTAGTTCATTTGCAGCATGTATTCTGCTACTAATAAATGACTTCATACTGCTAGTTTCAAGTAATGCATTGACAGATACCCTGTCTATATTTAGCGTAACAAGAGGATTGGTCGCTTTAAAGGCTTCAAAATTTGTGATGTTTACTTCTGATTGTTGATTTGTACAAGGGATGTCTTCAGACCCTGAGTAGACACCCTTTCCTTGTTTAAATTTACTCTGCAGATTCGAGCCATGTGACCTGGATTCTGACAGAGATAACAAATGTTATGTGAACTGTTGTCTCTAGCAGGAAAATTACCATTTACACAGCTAGAATTTCCTCAGAACTTGATCTTGTTGTCATGTCCATGTTGTTGGACATCCCCTGCACTCTGATTCACAGCACAGCTGGTTAACTGGACCTCTACTGCACAATATCATTGAAAAAATAAGATCATAGTTTCAAGTTTGGCTTGGGATCGTGCTCCAACAATTTCAACTTTAACTGGGCCGGAAGCCCATGCATCAACTGTCTTTCCAGCAGGGCCGTTTTAGCTGGTCCTTTGAGATTTGAGTTTGTTACAAGATTTGGTCAGGAGACAGGTTGCTTGCTTCTTTCTTATTGCTCTCTCTGTCTCACATTCAGTCTAGCCTGTCTTATATACTTTTTAGTCTATATTCTAGAAAGGTCCAAAAGCATCCACATTTAGAAGCATTACATCATATGTATGCTATTTTAAGAAATTACATCAAAATTTCTAAGTATAAACAATTAGATGTTCTAGAATGTTCCAGAATATTGCAATATGAGTAAGCAATTCTTTCAGTGTCAAAGTCTAATTTGTTAATTAAATTTTTTGGAGTGTCCTGAAAATGAGGGAAACCTCTTCAATAAATTTGCATTTCACATGTAACCACACTTGGTATTTAGAGGCATTTGGCATTCCATGTCAAGGAATTCCTTATAATAATATGCTTCTAGAATGTTTTGTTGAAATTTCCTGAATGTTCTTAATGTAAGCGAATGTTCTACACAGTTCTAGACTGTTATAAACGGTTCTAACAGCGGTTTTGGAAAGTTCTGGAATGAATAACGACCGTACACAATTTTTTTGTAACAGCTGGTGACCATTTTTCTCTAAGTCTGTTCCAATCGACTGCTGTGGTTTGTTTGTCCGAAGACATAGAGAGTTGCAGCGTGTACTCGCCGAAGAAGACAGAGATTCTCCAGTATTTGTAGAGTATCTAATATACTCGCTATGGCTGTATTAGGTCAAAGACTTGGACCAACAGGTTACCAGGATCATCTCGATTCCTTGCTTCCATGTACCGCTTATAGCTGTCCTTCTATCTGGATCGGCAGGCTGGAGTGACTTACTCTTGCTTGCCAAAATCAATCGTATTTATAGGCTTCTGACATTATATTGAAGCACGTTCTACATGCATGGTACCGGTTCGTGTCCATATCGCTTTTCACCTGGCGTACAATATGTTTTGCATGCGATTTTCTAATTTTGGAACAGTTTAGAAACAAAACTTTGTCTAGCTTACAAAAACCGGATGTTTACAACTCCCGTCTTTGGGAGAAGTTCAGAAAGACTTATGATTGATTCAAATTTCGTACAAAGGGTCTGGGTATTGTTGCTCCGTTATATTCATGCTTCTTTGATGTTCACAGATCAAGTGGTTCTCATGTTCTAACTTTTGTAGCAATACTCTCACTCTAGCCCTGATATTATTCTTCCATATGGATTCTTTTCGTGCATAAGTGATTCTCTTATATTCCAACTTGCGCTTTTCCTGAGATGATATACTTGGGTAGCAGTTCGTTGCAAGACATCGTAAATGCCATTAGAAAACACCTTTGCTGTTCTACATTTGAATTCTTGTATCTTATGAATTTGAATGAACGGTGACTATTAAATAAAGGCACATGATTAAATATTTAAGTTAATCCATAAAATTTCAAAAAAGGGAATGGATATAGAATGCTATTGTTACTCGCTCATTAAAGCGAAGTTTAATAACTACTAAATGTCAGTTACCTCAAATCAACCTGCTATCTGAATATAAGGCAAGTATTGAAATTTCTGTTCTGTCCACCGCATGCATCAGAGAAAGTGCATCATCTAGCTTTTCTTCATTTACAAACTTGAATATGCAACTAACAATATCCTCTAGCCTCAACCATCATCACTCTCAGGCCAGATATGCATATACTTCTTCCTGGTTGACGACTTGCGAGTTCTGAGGTTATAAACGGAAAGCTGTCTTTTGCAAAATGACACATTTGTGTGTCAAGCGTGGAGTTGGCAACACCTGCTACAGGTCGAATGTTTTCACAGACACATCTGAATCATTCTTTGCAAGCTCAATATCAGCTCGAGGTGTGGTTTTTCCTAACTGGGCTTTATGGTGATGGAGCTCCTGGGGAACCTTGAAGTGCTGCAACTTTAATACTGCGGAGCGTAACAGTGCTTTTAATCAAATTGTTTGAAAAATAGCATTTTGAATGAGGCAAACGTGAGTTAAATGCGACTTGATATTTAAAATGCTCGATCAAGTCTTAAGTTTTTCTTACATGCAGAAAACCACTAGAGCACATTCACATGCTTTTCAATATTTAATTTGCCCACTTGCGTTTGAGTCATCAGTCTATTGTGTGACCTGTAAGTACAATGAATAATCATGTAATGACGCTGTTTCAGGACTTATATATAACAAAGTAGATGCAGCTTATATCATGATTGACAATTATATTACGTGATAACTTCAACTTGGTTTGCTCCAGTCATTTGTTAACGTTTTACCAAAACAAGTATTTGTAAACTTACAGACACGCATGTGTGCATGCAGTTCAAGATAGCGATGCGAATATGAAATAAACAAAGTTAAACATTCCTTAACCTAACGTGATGCTGATTGTATAGATTCACACTTCCACTTTTGACAAATCGGTTCCAAGGCATATTTTATTCCTGGGATTTTAAAACGTATAACAATGTGAAAGCAATTAATTAAAAATACTCAAATGCTCGCGCATATGTTTTTGGCAGCAGACACTTGGTTGCATTAGTGCGTTGTCATAGAAACTCTACTGATTAATGACTTTATTAACCGCACAACGCCACTTACATGCAGTCACTTTCTGTTGTAAATTATTGCAAGAATACCAAGATTAAGCTAAATTTAAATATCAGTTTGTACTAACACATAAATGTACTTTTAGACCAAGTTCAATCACCGTATTTCAGCCGTATTCAATTTGATCTGATTTTGTACGATAAAAGAGTTTCTTATTAGCCACTTTCGGGGTTAGTAATGAACTTGGCTGTAAGTCTTGGTCTACATTGTAAAGTCAACATTTAAAGCTCAAACAGTAAAATTCGTGAGATACTTATTCTTGTAGTAAAGTTTAACTGATCATGCTTCAGATTTCTATTTTTAAACAAGCCTCTTTGTCATACGTGGTGTCTGTAGACGGTTTGTCAAAATAACCCATCTTTTCCTTTTCATCCTACAAGTTTGTACATTTGCGGTGATAAGTATGAAATGATCGCTTTGAACACAACTGCCTTGGATGACGTGACTAGTGTCAGATGGGAGGAGAGGGTTGCCCATAATTTAAGTTGGTAATTAACCACATATTAACAAATAATAGAAAAATTGGTGCAAGTGCGAAAGGCGCTGGTCAAATGAATCAGCTGCATTATAAGATGTTTCAGGCACATGAAATGTTTTTAAAAGCAGTAATTGATATTAAACCTGGAGCTGGAGAAAGAAGAGGGTGATTTCAACTTCCGATGTGCAGTACAACTTTGTTTTCTAACACGTCTTCAGATACCATGCCATGGGGTAGGGAGAGACTTCCCGCTGTATGAGATTCAGCATTGATTTATTAATGCACTGCGATAAACGAGTTCCGAGTTCACTACATAACATTGCATGAGCAACTTTGTACGAGTTATTGCACTTGTAGGGGAGAGAAATCGGAACTTGAAACCGCAGCTGCTCGCACAAAAATTGCAGCATTTACACTGTTAAGGTTAGTAATTCATTGCCTTTGAACATTTCACAAACATTAAATTGGTCGACGATGATCTGGTGCTGGGTTTGAAGCCAAGAAACCACTGTGTAGCTTCCGAAAAGTTGATTGCTTCCTCCATTGCGCAGTTGCCCTGATCCGTCACCTTGACTTGCGTTTGACGCATTTTTGCTAACACCTTTGAAAAGGAGGTACTCTGATGTGTGGTGAGGATATCTGTCTAGGTGAATAGGAGCAATAGTTGTGGCAACATCTGGATTTAGTTTTTTTTGAACAAATAGACCCGTTTGCACTACCCAGTTTTGACATTTCTTCTTTTAATTTATTACTTGTTTTTCTCTGATTTGCTCTAATTCAGCTATTTCTTTCTTTGATTTTTTAAGCTCCTCTTCTTACATTTTGAAAAAAGCAAATCTCTGAAAGTTTCTGCGAGTATTGCTGTTTTTTTGCCACCGTTTTCAATTGTCTCCAGGAAACCCTCAATCTCATGTGTTCGTTGCTCTGCTAAAGTACTCATTGACTAAACAGACTGATCAGTAGTCTGTTCAGATGGTTTATTTCTCTCCTAATCCTGCCTTTGGAAACTTAAACTCCGCTTCTAGTCGAGTATCCGTTTTCCATGTGAAGGTTTCGCTTTTGCTGTTTTAGATGATTTACTGCCTTGTCAAGATCATCATATCATATTCTCGGGAGATTCAAGAAAGCCACAAGTATTGATTCCTTGATTGGCGTAAAAACGCTATTCTCGAACACATGAAACTTTATCCAGTAACACTTCTAAGGTTTCCATCGTAAAAGTTATGCTTATAACAAATTAAGACACAACTTGAACAACACGAAAACGGAGAAGACGAAGAGAAAATATTTGTAGAGCCACTTGAGCTTCGGAAGTCATCACAGCTACATTAAGGAATGCCCAGTGTCAGTGTGTGCCGGTGGGCTTTGTTGGAACTTTTTGGTGTAGATTGGTTTTCACAAGGAAGGTGGTAGGATTGACATTTACACTCTCCTTTTTACATTATCATTGGCTGCGAAAAATATCCTTACACAATGGTAAACAAATGCTCTTGGACGGTTTTGTAGCCAGTTTGGGATGTTGTCATTACTTCCGAAAATTACTACAACATGCTACATTCTTCTGCCTGATTTGGCAGACATTCTTCTAGAAAGAGTTTTGCAAAACTCGCAGATGGCGTGGAATATGCATTCATCCGCACTGATTGATTCCATGACGGCCTCCACAACATTTTGCTTAATTTTAACTTTCCAAGTTTCCTCTTTTCAAGGAATCAGTGGTGTACACCGACAAACATTAAGGCTGTTGCCAATAAAGGACATCAAATGAAGTTCTTTTGCCTTGATCATGCAAATTTATATAAAAGAATGTAATCAGTTACACTGGCATCATCTGACCCACAAGAATATTTTTTTTCATTGATATGGGAATTGATATAAAAGTATTGTACTTTACTGGTGTTTGCATGGATACTTCGAATGAGAGTTATGGTGTCTTGGGAATGGAGCGCAGAAAAGACTGCTGAACATACATGTGTATTATTCGAGCAATGCGGATCCAGGTCAACATTTAGGGTCTGATATATTACCATAATTTATTCCTGCTTCGTCATACAGAAATGGGCATGGACAAATTGTTGATACAATGTTGTGCTTCCTGTGGAACTGCATCAGAGCTGCCACGTTTTGCTCTGCACCTCTTGCCAGAAAGGTTAAAAAAATAGACAGGTATAATGCTTGTGATTTAAGGTTTCTATTTGTTTAAGATGAGATTTATGTGAAGAAACACCAAATAAAAATGCAAACACACACGCACACAAAAGACGCCTTCGTTTTAGATAATCAGCTTCAAAACTACTTGCGATTATGAGTTTAAACTTTGGTTTCAACAGGTCTTAGCAAGTAAGCATATGCATGTGGTCAAATGCGCATAACATCAATATGTAATTACATTGATGAAACAAAGTTCTTATAAATACCATCACTAAATTAAGCAGTAGTATAGTCCAATATCAGGTAGATAATGACACACATAAAGCTGCGCACTAAAATCTAGTTAGGTTGGGTGAAACTGAACCAAGGGAATAAAACCAGTCCGGATAATGCAAAGATATCTAGTTCTTCTTCACTTCGTAAATATTTAAAGCTGAAGGGAATTCGGTTGCCTGTGTTGTACTCTTAGTTTCATGGCTTCTGCGTATTTGTAGTGTAGTTTGTAGTTGCTTGTGAGTATGCGCAGTTGTGAGACATTCTTCGTACGCATGTGTATAACATGTGCTCCTTGATGAGTCATAGCTCGTTTTTGTGTTTGCTTTTTCCATCGCATGCATCAACTGCTTGGCGGTTAAGGATGGTGATATGAAGTGACACTTTGGTATTGTCAAAATATTCCAATTGGGTTTCATCTCGCTGTCTGCAGGTGTACCCCTTGGAGTAGTTGTGTATACACACACAACGTGTCCTCCAGGGGAAGATGTTCAAGCAGATGTCGACCTCATCTTGCTGCCATTTAGCCATCAATTGGTGGCAAGGATATCTAGCAAGGAGTTGCTTAAAGTATTTGAAGTGGTCGGATGGTGGAGTGAACTTTCATGTATCTGGGACAATAAGTCCACTAATCTTAAAACTCTTTCTTTTTGGAGACACTGTTACTGCTATCAGAAGAATGTCTCTTTGACTTATCTTTCTTAGTCTTTTCACTGCTCATTGCTGCTTGTTCTGCAGTATCTCAACAGTCTTCATCACTTATTGTATCGATAAAAAGAGATTCAGTTGTGGGATGAGATTTAGTGGAGGACCATGCGCTTCGTAGTCCAAGTTTTTTCTGAGATTTTAGAACATTTGTCCTAAATTCCATTGGCTGTAATTGTTACCACACCTTTTTTCTGGTTAGTTAACATTTCTTTTTTTTTAAGAAACACTTGTCTACGCTTTCTTTTGTCCAAATACTTTTGCTTTCACTGACATCATAAATTCGTCACTTGGCTCCATGAATGCTTTCTCAAGGTAACTTTCTGCATCCATCAGGGTGAGGTAGAGAGCATTCCAGGTGATTCTTTGCAATACTTCCGGTAGGAGGGCACCTATTACAATGTGATAAATGAGGGAATTCATTCTTCAGCTACTATTTGACAAATTCCGTCTGGTTATCTATAAACCAATCTGTTGAACTTCACAGCAAATTTATTCAGTTGATATTCTTTGCACTGTCCTGTTGAGAGAAACTCATACCTCCAGCTGTTGCGTATCCCATCGACAGTGGCATGTAGCTCACCCATAATTGGTTGCAGTGTTTGCAGTTAGAGCCTTGTTGTCGAGCCTCATAATGATATGAGCATTCTGACTACATCAACATACCTTGCATTTTATCTCCATCACTGCCACCTAAAACTTCTGGTTTACTTAGTGTGACATCCAAGAATGCCTCAAGTATAGTATTAAAATTTGTTTGATATTTTCTACTGAACTCTATTAATCATTTTCTTTGCCAAAGGCAGCTTGGACGAAAAAACTTCCGTGGCAGCTGGGCCGCTGAACTTGTAAAAGCCTTTGAGTGCTTGCAACACTGGAGCCCAACAGTTCGTTAGGTATCTCGGTTTTTGTATCAACTCATGATGCGCTAATTCTGACAAAATTTCGCCAGTGTTCTCTTTGGTGGCCATCGTGAGAGGACAAAAGGACGGACAAGGTCTAGCGGTTAGCTGTGTTAGTTCCAAAGTGGAGGTGGTAAAATAATAGAAGCATGGCTGTGGTTAATCTTGTTGCAATGCATACAATCCAAGCAATCATTACACAGAATTGAGGCAGTGCAACATTAGTAAATATACTCGTTTTTCTTCTAGAATGGACCAGATTTGATCTTCTATCCTGACTCGTGGCTGACTGAGTTCGTTTTTGTTTTTGGAGAAAAAAGTTAATGAACGTGTTCACTGGGGGCGACTAGAAAAGCACTTGCTAAGCTTACAAAAACGTTTTGGGTTGTGAACTTTACGGGCCTGATTCTTACTGTAATGTTACTGACGCCCCTCTGCCGGTAAAACATTGCATTTATCAACATTGACAAATATACAAAGCTTAGGCAGCAGGAGATTCTCTGTGCTCTTGTGAATTTTCTCGTGGATGTTTGGTCAACACTGAAAGCCAAACATTTCTGCAATGCTCTTAACAAAAGAATTTCTCAGGAAACTTTCACGAATTGGAGGATCTCTTATTCGCAACACTCGCTCAAGGATTCCCTCTCCTCGGTTGCAAACCATCACCTGCACTTGAATATGCTGCAGTCACCATTTTGGACATCTGTGACAATGATGTCGTCCAAGAACCAGGATGCGTTTTTACCGATGTTGTCATGACCTACCTGGCTACACTTTTGCCAGTAGCAGACATTAGGTCTGATCTGACAATAACATAAGAACTATTTCTATAGTTTAACCCTTTAACTTCTTATTCTTCTATTTTGAAATTGTCGGTTTCTGGAACGACGATTTCTGCAACAACATTTTATATGATCATGATTTCTAAACCGAGCAAAGTTTGCGTCCACATCTTTGTTTCCTGTAACCTTTATAACGTAGGTTTTAATTATCTTGTGGATGCCCAAAGACCTCAATGCTCCACTAAAAAGGGATACAAATATACTTTGGGTAGGCTCGGCTTGGTCGAAGTGAGCGACCACCTTCAGAATGATCAAGGAGACGAAAACATTCAGCAACGAATGAAGCTAAATGTTCATTAAAAGACAATCTTTCTTACTGTATATGATAAGTTCAAAATGTTCAGTAAACACAAAAACCTGAATAAAAGCATCAAAAAGTGTGTCTGGTTAATGACTGTATAATAAGCGTCAGTCTATCACAAGTTCAAGTTCAAAGTTCAAAGTTCTGGGTGTTCGAATTTTGAGCAAAGTATCATTTTCTTCCTCTTCGATCAGTTCATGTTCTGGATCCACAAAGAAAATTTAGCTTTTCAGTTGGAATTACTTTGGTGAGAAGGGAACAATCGCGTAACTCCATCAACATGGAATATCCTTATGTCTTGCCCGGAGAGAAAATCTGGCTCATCCCGTGGAACCACCAGCATGTCATTTGAGATGATCAGAAATTCAAAGAATGCTCACATCTTTTTCACATTCACGTGAGGTCATTTTCTCGCTCGTTTGACTGCAGCACTTCTGTTTGTACATCGAACCATTTCTTCAATTAAATTATCTTTGAAATACAGCGAGAAAAGGTTGATTGCCTTGTCGGAATCAGGGAGATTTATTGTTGGCCCCATTGGAAGATTGAATTCAAAGCGCTCAGCTTTCCATTCGATGTTTACGGGTAGGCAGATTGGGAACTGCAAACCCTTCAAAATCATCTTTGCTGTCACTTTCAAACAGTTCAAGTAACTCATTGTCATTAAGCTCGGACAAGTCTGAATTTGACGATAAATCATTAGAAACACTTATTTTCGTTTTCTTGGAAAGACATTTAAAAATGGCGCAAGATCAAATTATGGCCGCTCAAAACTTCAACTTCAAAACTCATGAAGACTTCAAGTGAAACCTCATGCTGGTTTTTCCTCACGCAATTTTCAATACCTCCCAAAAACGTGTTGATCGATCTGGCGGTTTTCTAGCCACTGGTGTTCAAAGCTCGTTTTATCGTGGCTGATGGTTGTGAAAGGGTTAATGAAATCCCTCATTCGCCTATAACAGCACAGTTGCTTGCTCCTGCAATGGCAAAAATTTCAGGATCTCTATTTTCATCTGCTTGTGATGGTTCTTCTGTTGTACTTGTAGTATATACCTCATCCTCCGAACTATGCATTTCTGAAGAGTCAACGTCTACTCACCCTAGGGCCATTTGTTGTGGAGTCACCTCCAAGGGCACACTTAATTTGGAGCCAAGCTCTGTTGTGTTTACCGTACCATGATATGGTTAAAGCGTTATTCAATACAATACAATACAATTTGAGTTGCAGCTAGTTGTAATTGGTTCCAAGGGAGTTCTGTGTCTAGCTTTTACTGCAAGACAAGAGTTCGTGGGAGATGGTGTAATGGTTTTTAGGGACAAATGTTGGCAGATTATTCAAGTATGTTTTCTTCCCACTTGAATTCTTTCGAAATACCTGTGCTTCTTCACTTTTTCCGTTATGCCTAACGGCTATTGGCGAGGGGTACATTTCAAGTTGGCTGTCTGACGAGAATTTGTCTAGCTCAAGACAAATGTCTGTAAATTACAAAAAGCTGCCAAGATTACCTTACCACTCTGTCTTAGTTTAATGCTCTCTTCGCCTTTGATCTGGCTCTCTTGCAGAGGTACATGCTTGTTTTGTGCATCTGTTGCTCCATAGAAAATTGAATATTTTCATTAATTGCTTGAAGGGTAATGTATTGTTGGTCAATGACATGCTTCACCGTCAGCTTAACTTGATATGGCAGACACCCCTCCACCACAAGCAAAGGAGGAGCCGACTGGAATGGCAGATGTTGTGTCCTTCGAGCGCTTATATTTGCTGTTATTTAATACTTAAGAAACGTCTGAAACAACTGCTGAAGCTTCCCATGCTCTAACCTTGTCTTGTCGATTGTGGACCTGGCAACGTTTTTGAAGAGCTGAATGAAGTGTTGGACTGTCCAAGAACACCGCTACAACATCCATCCAACCCTTTCCATTCGACAGGGTTTTAAACTTAATAATAAGAACACAAATGATAAGACATATAAGTAAAAAATAAAGAAAGGCCGTGCAGACTATCAATTATATCTGAGAGGAATCCATCTGGTGAGCATAACATAAAACAAAAAATATCAGATTATATACATTTGATCATGTTTCGAACATTGTGATCATCAGAGAGCCTCAGCAGTAATATTGTTATTGTTATAACTACCTATTTTATTATTTAAAACTAATATTTTATTTACTAAACTAATAATATTATATTTGGAAACCCTTTTCGGGTTATTCGCTTTTATACATTTAGTTTGTTTGAAGACTGTAAAATTATATTGGCTTTGGTCAGTTTTTGGACAACGAATGCAGACTTCTACCAAGTTTTGCAGTCACAAAATAATAATAGAACATTTTAAAAGAAAAACTAAAAAAATGAAGAAAAAGTGGAGTCGGACACTTTCTCAATGGTTCTGTGGGGAGGCTAGAATTTTGGTAAAATAAAACATATCCCAATTGACAATTGACGTCAGTGAGACCTGAAACCCAGGGATCTCTTCATCTGGTATTTTGTTGATATCCATGATCCCCTCAACAATTTGGAAAACCATGTAACGCAGTGCCTTCATGTTTTTAGATTGAAATGCCTCGATGTCTGATGATTTTTAGGGGAAAACCAACAGAGAATGTGATTTAAAGTTCACAAAACAATCTTCAATATTCATTATTGTTACTAAATTAGAGTAATTGAATTACCTTGTACCTTATTGAGTGATGCACCTTATAATAATTAATTTCCAAGTATTGCACAGTTTGATTGTTTTAATTCTTTAATTCTTTCTTTTCTACAGCACGAAAAATCTATAACAATATTAATACAGTGTATGCCAAAGCAAGAGTTTTTTAGGTTCGATATGGCATGGCAAGGAGTAATTCATAACTACTAATATTAACCAAATAACTTACTGCCCGAAAAACCCCCTGCAAAAATTATGGACTAAATACAAAAGCCTACAATTTTAGGCATATTTTCCAAACGTCATTTTAATCCATGTTCCCCCCTTCCTGGTTCTCTTCTTTTGCTGTGGTTGAAGCAAAATTTAAGAAAACTTCTTAAATATGTTGTTAAAATGAAAATGGCAGGACCATCAGATCTGTTCACTTCTATTGCCTTGCAACACTTATATTTTGCATACAACTCAATCATTGAAAAATAACTTTTTCCTTCAAAATGATGTTTAGCATATATATTTATATTTCTCTTGTGCATCTCTTTGTATGTACTTTGCAACAAGCCAAACTGATATTTACTGAACAATTTTCAGAAATTAGCGGCTGTGTTAGCATTGTTTAATAGCACTGCATAGCTGCTTTATAAGATTTAAAATTCCGATAATAATCCATCCCGAAAATAAACCCTCGCCAGAAACTCCACACAAAATCTCCCTTTGAACAAATTGAGCCGCGGGGCTTAACGGAATTTTACGGTATTGTCTACTGCCAGTCTGGAACTCTCATCTCTGCTACATGATCTTCCTTCCTCCTTTTCTTTGCAAACTGCCGAGAATACTTTTTTCACGGTTGCACTTGGGCTGGTTTTCTTGACCTTATGCTCGTGCTCGAGCAGACATTTGAAAAGAATGGAACCCAAATCTTCCCATCCATTTAGTTGTGCTACTCTTTGTAACTGATTAAAGACCTCAAAAGATTTCTCTGTCACTTTGCATTTTACAGTGCTGGGGCCACACATTTATTCACTACCATATTTGCAATCGATGTTTTCTGTGTTTTCGACACAGATGAAAACACCATTGAAGATGGGAAACTGGAAGAACGTAAAGATGATGGTGACCTGAAATTGGATGTCGAGTCTAAAGGGGAGTTTGGCGGGCTTGCTCCAGATGTGGGAGTTTGTCTTTGTAGGTGTTCTATGTATGTTTTCTTCATCTATTTGTATCTCCTTGAGAAGAAAGGTGTTCTGTCTTTTGAGGAAACGGATGCCCTGACCTTCTTCGACATCAGTATTTTCCTCTATTTCGATCAATAAGGCGAGATCAAGGATATTTATTGTATTTACAGTTCACAAAAGTGAACAGAAATTTCATTGTGCTGAGATATTTTTGTATCTGCTACTTAAACAACTCGTGACTATAAAAGGCACGGTCGTGTTAACTGTTGTTCAATGCAATGTCACGAGTTGTTTGACTTTTTCCATCGTTGAACTCGCAAGTGGGACAGCTTGTCTCTCAAAGCAGTTGACGTTTTTGAAGAACCGAGAAAGCTCCTGAAGAAAGAACTTCATTGAGGCTGGAATATGCACAGCTATGTTTTTCCCAGTTTGTGTCGAGGCGCTTGTTTAACTATCTGTTGATGTTTCTTTTTTGTTGGCGGTATTCCATTGATCTAGCACTGTTTTTGAGGAGATGATAGCTGGCACAGTTTATGTTATTGTCTTGCACTTCACAGACTTCAGGATCTTTTCAAAATCGCCATCGTCTCAAGTTTTCATTTTCGCTTTCATCTTCTCGACTTGACTTCAAGCTTTCTCTCAACTAAACTCGCGTTTATTGCAGGATAGTTGCTCTTCGTGTTCGGGCGAGATATCATCATACTCGGGCACTATATGACCTCGGAATTTCGGCACCATAAGACAAGCTTTACGGTACGTACGGTAATGAACATGGTCTCTAAAACTCTTAGTTCCTAGATAAGTGTAGTTTTTGCGCAGCGTTGACGGACCAGCTAATGAGTCAATCCATGCCACAACTTTTTGAATTTGCAAGTAAGGATGCTAGTCTTTTAAATAAGGGCCGGTTTTACTGACCACAAAACGCCAGTATAGCAAGTGCTGCGTGGCACGCACGGGATTACCAAAGGGCTTATAACACTCACCTTGCCAGTGATAACTTTGACTCATGGATCGTGTTTAAATGTGTGGATGAGGTCAATCACGTTCTCCGTTGCTAAAGCCATGGCTTTGTTCAATCTCCTAAGCTCGTCTGCAGTGTAAAATCTGGTCCAGTACTGCATTGGGTTGCTGTGATATTCAATTAGTTCCTTATTGGCGCTGACTGCACGTTTGGATTTGATCATAATTCAGAGTTGCCTCTTGATATGTACTGACAGTTCACCCTTTGAGCAACAAGCCGTGGAAATCGCTTGTTTAAGATATAGGGCCAAGCTCCTTTAGATATACAAATAAACATAGATTCACATATCAAAATTCACCCCAAACAACATTTCTCTACTCTCTTTACGACCTTATTCCTAGGTTACGAAGTTGCTCTTTTATCAAGTAACTCTTTCCATGAGTAATGATAAAAGTCATTCCTTCAATTTTAACGGTTAGTGACGTTTCTCAGGTTAAATACAACGAATGAGGTTAAACCGGAAATAAAAAGTCCTTAGTGAATAAAATATCACTGGATCTACATGGACTATTTGTGTGTGTGTGTGTGTCTTTGTGTGTGTGTGTCTTTGTGTGTGCGCGTGCATGCGTGCGTGCTTGTGTGTAACTTATTAATTTTTGAATCTTTTTTTGCTTTCAACAGACGGACTCAAGACTTTCAATAAGTAACTTATGTTACAAGCTTACATAATAGTAATGAAACTGAGACATCTTAGTTTTTTTATAACACTGCTGTTTTACTCAGTATAGGTTGCTAAATATAGGTTTTTATAACACTGCTGTTTTACACAGTATAAGTTGTTAAAACCAAAACACAAACACTCTCAAGTTAAAATATGTAACTGATGGAATAAATCCTGTGTGACTTAAGAAAACCTCCAGTTCTATCAGTTCCTATTATAAAATGCATAACTTCTTTCGCAGTTTAATTGTTAATCGAATTGGCAGCTTTAGCTGTCACAATCATCTTACGCTTGTTTCCATGGAAACCCTTGGTGACCAAAAATTCTTATAGCCCTCAGCTATTTTGGGTTTGGCTTGAAACCTTGCACAACAAAATACCTAAATTTCGCTTTGCTCATGCCTAAAATAAATTTATGTTATTTTACTCATTTTATGATGAGCATGCATTGAAAGTAGAGATATACCAATCATAAAAGAATTACCATCATTGAGCAGTTTGCTTAATCCCAGAGAACATTTCCGGCTATCAGTGAAAACTAGCTTGTTCTCCCATCGCGTGGTGAAGAGGTACATGTAATCTCCTAAATCGTCTTCATGGGATCCGGCAGCTGAAATGGCGCTGTTGTCGCATAGGCACAAACCCATGTGTGTGGAGGGATGGGTTTGAGCGTGCAAACGCCCTTGCCCGTGGACCTACCACCCAGTCCAATCACTGTACTCTCGCGCAATTGTAGATGGCTTTCTGCTGTTTCTGAACTGCATTTAGAAACAGTTAAAAAAGAATTATGAAGGTGTTGTATTGAAATTGTACAACTTTGTAAATGCATCGCCTTCCTTTTTTATTAACTAAAAGATCCAGGCAACTAGTACAATTGTAAACAACTTTTTGCATAATCATACACTTTTTTTCCAAACATTTTGTATGATGATTTAATATAAAGGAAGAAAAAGAAAGAAAGAAAGAAAGAAAGAAAGCAAGCAAGCGAGACTGCAAGCGAGAGAACATGCGAGAGAGAAAGAGAGAGAAAGAGAGAAAGAGAGAAAGAGAGAGAAAGAAATTTATGGATGAATAATGAAAGTGAAACTGAGAAACTTGCATTGGCCGATTGGAAGCAAATCAACTTTGTAAGCAAATGTTTTAGTTCCTTTATATGTTTCCAAAATCTCGACTTGCATTATAGTAGAAAATAATAAACGTTTGCTTAAATGTTTAGTAAATGTACGATGCAGCTTTCAGAATTGGGTTTGTTTTTATGTAAATGATATTTTTAAGATGACGTGACAAATTATTCAATCTTTGTACGGTTTCTTTTACGATATCCAGCTTTAAGGTTAATTTAATGTAAGTTGTAAATACACATGTTCATATTGTATGCACTATGAATACTTGTTCAAAGAGAGACCATATAAGGGTGGGATGGCTGATCGAGCAACTCGCTTTCCTGTTTTCTTTTGTTGTTGATATCGTGGAAGAAACCACTCCATTCCACTGACTGTCTTTCGTCTGATGGGGTAGCCTTCTCCTTCTAAGTTGTTGAAGTCAATGGCTTCGTCCAGTACTGGTTGTCTCAAGTAATTCATCTCCCTTTGAGCCGGGACACCAGACATTAAGTGCCAGTTTATGCCACACCAATGTGGGCCAAGCTTCTCCTTTGCCAGGCACTGAAGGGCAAGGAGGTTCTTGTCTAAGCAGTACTTTGCGAACACAAAACAAAAACTCGTGAACACCAGAGTGATATTAGGTTAAGGAGGAATGGGTGAGCTTAAGTCGCATCACTTGGATGATTTTTTTTGGGGGGGAGGGGGGGGGACACACCGCCTAAACCAGTACTGCTTGATTTGTTGTTGATAAGCATCACTTGGAGTATGAAAACCTTCGCATGGAAGCTCGTAATGAAGTTGAACATGAAAAGTCTCCAGAAGGTATTTCATGCCCAGGAGTGAATAATGGCCTACATAGCGCTTAAAGGTGAAAGGTTTTTCGGAAGGCCTCACTCCTCTTAAGAAATGCAGCGCATACAGCTCAGGGGTATCAACATTTCTGCTAGTCTAGTCTTGTGCGTGCACAAGAGGAACCATGCCCTGGGGATTTATGCCAGTGACTATTCTGTCACCATCATTTGCCATTACAGTCTCCGAAAGCAGTCTTTCGGACAGAAGTGGCGTTTTGGTTAGGTTATCGTTAACCTCTGAGACATACGGGCTATCACGTACAAACGCCTCATGCACTTTTTCAGGGACATCTGCTGTCAATGGTAAGAACCTCGATGTTATCTAGATTTGGTTACTGTCAAGCTGTAAAACTACATTAAGTAAACAGTAAACCTTGACGTGTTCAAAGGAAAATAAAAAAACATGAAAAAAGGTATTGTGCCATGTACTTTAAATTTGTGTGACACCCATTGGCATGAAATAGTAAAACAAAACTTTAGCAAAGTGTACTTTGCGTTTTTGCACTTTTCACTTTTAAATAGTCAAACAATAAAGCGAACAAATAGTTTTTGAATTTGCTGATATATACTGGTACTAACTTATCGAATAAATATTGCTTACTTGTGCAATGTAGTTGGCTGGTTAAGCAAATCATATCCAAACATTTATGGATGGGACGACACAAACTTCATGAAAGCGTGACTTTTTTGATTAATTACATTGATCAAAGCAGCTTAGAACCGCAAAAAGGAGGAACACAACAAAATTTGTTTGTCTTCAGCATTTTTCAAGTGTAATTTTATTGTTTCAGTTGTAACGCTACAAGTTAAAAACACTAAAACTGTAAAAGAAATAAAAGTAATTAAAAAGTGAATTTTTTTACTGGTGTATACTTTTAAGCAGTATAGAGTGTGAACTTAAATTGATCAGTAAGTATACTCATCTTGCCACATTGCGAGTTGTTGAATTTCCTGAGCTATTAAAATACATCTCCATTTTGGAGTGTTTGGTTGACACCCAATCCCAACCCTTATAAATCATAAATTAAACAACTACTTTGAAAAATCTTACATATTGCCATACTGATAGGTCTTTCTGATTGTTGAACAACCAGAAATTCCCTATCAGTAACCACTGGGGAAACTACAAACCATAATACTAAAAATTGAACAACTACCTTGAAAAACTTCCATCATTTTTTTTATCCATTTTATAACTAAATCATTGTTGTTGAAAACCGAAGGCTAACAAGAAAATCAAAAAAGTTTAAAAGGTCTAGTACTAGGGTAAATAAACAGAATATTTAACTAAATTATATTTCCAACCCTTAAAGCCTGCACAGTGCTAATTTAGGAAATAACAGCTAGTATCTTTCTTATTGGTGAACAACCAGAAATTCCCCATCAGAAACCAATGGGAAAACTACAAACCATAATACTCAAAAAAAATTGAACAACTACTTTAGGGTAAATAAACAGAAAATTTATCTAAATTATATTTCCTTCCCTTAAAGCCTGCACAGTGCTAATTTAGGAAATAGCAGCTAATATTTACTATTTACCAACCTTCCTTTGCTCTGACTGCTGGGTTTGGGATTTTTGAGTTCTCCTTTTCTTTTTGGGTGCAAATACTTCTGATTCATCTATAAAATATAGTAAAATGGAATTATTAAAAACTAAAAGCAAAATAGGGAAAGCAAATGTAATTTAAAATCAGATTAGTTTACAGGCTTACCATCACTCTCGTGAACTGCAACCACTCTTGCTTCGTGGTGGAGGGCTGAAATAAATAAAATCACATTAAATTAAATTGAATTGACCCTGCATGTAAATGAAATATCAAGATCTGAAACTTCTAAAGGTGATATTTAAAGTAATACATACATTCACCACATCCCAACGGCTTGTCAGGTTCACGCGTAGCTTGCTGAGAAGATGGCTGGAAATCCTCATCTGGACAAGGGATATTAATAAAAGTTGGGCATGCTAAGATTGCTCGTATTTTAGCTACCTAAAAATGAATAATATTTTTAAGTAACTTGATTGGAAACTATAGTTTGAAAACAACTTAAGAATAAGAATACTCGCAAGCCTTCTCGTGTGCCTCGTTCACAGCCTTGTTGAGCACGGAAATACTTGATCTCAATCTTTTCTTTGGGTGGTACGCCTAGAAATGAAAGAGTAGCTCAGGCAGCATGCCCGCTCTTAACGAAAAATATCTTTGAACTTTTGAAGAGCGGTAAAGATCACGTAGATAGAAAACTTAATATATCAACACACGTTTTGAATATACTTTATTTCAACCACCATAGGAACATTTTGATGAAGACGACTCAGTATAATTTAAAATTATTTTGTTTTCTGTAGAGCACTCGTAGACAATTTGAAAACTGATGTACATGTGACTAACTGAATAGAATCCTGGTATTTCTCTTACTCATTTCTTTTGGGTAGTACGCCGAAATATTTTACTGGATGAGACATACACATTCAAACAACAGTATTTAAACTGGTTGAATTGCCGACAACTCCAATAATCTTGATGCAGAGAACTCAAATGCAATTCATTTCATAATAGTTGTTAACGTAACCATATTTTATTTGTACATGTACATGGCTTTTCAGTGAATTCAGATCCAAATGACTGGCTTTTTATCTTTTTTTACAATTAATCTTTGCCCATATGTCCTTTAAAATGTACAACAATAAAATGACCAGTTCATTTTAAACGCGTTGCATGTACTCTAAATATATAACAATAACAAGAAAGGCTTTCAATTTTTGCTAAAAACGTAATTTCTTCATAAAAGCTGATATTTCAGTGCTGTTAGATATGCCCAAAAGTCGAACCAGTTCAAATATTTCGTTGGGAACCTTACAATTTTGAAAGGTTTTCAAGTAACAAAGTTGATTGTTTTCTTCAAGCTAATACAGTAAAAACCTGCGTGTGAGAACTTACATTTTTTCTCGCTTCACACTAGATTTTTCTTGTGTTCGGCAAAGCTGAACCGAAGTGGTCAGAATGTGGTAGAAACTCGCCAATCACTGTGTACAGTTTTCACAGCCAATAACAACTAGGCTTAATGTTCTGTTAAAGAGCAAGCTCAACTGCGACAAAAAGAAATTACTGTGCATGCGTTCGTTTATCCGTTACACAGATGGCGGGAAAACAAGTTGTGAGTAAACACGCAACAAAGACAAAAATCTTATTTCAAAAATCTAGAAAAATCAGAAAGAAAGTCTGTTTATTTTCAAAAAGCCAAATGTTTCTACTCATAAACAACAAAGAAGTTATTTTCATCGGATAAGTATCTGTCCGAAGCATCGCTGTTGAAAAATTTTAAACTGACTGTTTGTATCAAAATATAGAGGGAACCATGTGAAAAGGTCAAATATATATCATAGTACTTCCCAAAACAGTTTCTATTTCTTCTTGTTTTGCTACTCACCCGTACATTTTGTTATTGATTACATAGCATAAAATACCCTGGCCCGGTGTGCCGGGACAAGATTCTCCCATATAAACTTATATTGAAAGATCCAGGCTGTTTGGAACAGTCCACACTTTATACGTTCATTGTCTCACGACCCTCAGTCTTACATCACTCTGCTTGCTTTGGGCTGCTATCAAAATGAAAGCAATTTGAAGCTGAACTACACCACAAAGTGAACTCTCAGACGTGATTGGCTTATGTTTTCACAGTGCATCCTGTTTGACAACAAATTTTACAGATTTATCCCCAGGTTGAGTAGAAAATAGTGGTAACGATTCTTCAAATTCATAGCAGTCAAGTCACAGGTAATAAGTCCTGTTAAAAAACATTTCAAGAACGCTATTCTATGAGAAGCTTGTGTTTTCACAATAATGCAGACATTTGAACAAATGTCTGCAACAAAGTTTCTACCCCAACGACAAAACCAGAGGAACAATGTACATTGTACAATGCAGCGTCATTGTTTGTATTAAAGAGAAACGCCACCAAACAAATTAATTACTTTATCTTGCAAAGAAAAGTAAAGTCCAAGCTGTATATGACTTTAAATCCGAAAGTCGACTTTTTAGTTTTCTGGGAAAACATACATGAATTATTTTCCAACGAGAGATTCCATCTCTTTAAAACAAACTACATTTCTTGTATTCATCAATTGAAACTAAAATATTTATCTAAAATTCATGTCTACAATAAAACACTTGCTTTATCTTGAAGAACTATTAACAAAAATCAACATGGTCTCGACAGACGATATTAAACTTAGCTGATTTAAAAAGAGAAAACTCCTTAGGTTAAACACAACCACAACAATAAAACACCCTACATACCTACAGCTTTGGATACAATACACTCTTTGTCACCCTTTAGAGAGAAATTCACCCCTGCCAAGTTGCAAGAGATACGTGACACGACAAATGAGGTAATCACGACAAGTCACCTCAAAGACGTCATATACCGTGGATGGCCTAAACACATGAAGGACTGTCCTCACGACCTCAAAAGAGTATTGGGACTTTCGTGAGGATCTTAGCATAGAGGATGGACTCGTTCTGAAGGCACATCGTTTAGTTATCCCATAGGCAGCCCAAGCTTATAATAAGAATTGGCAATTATTTCCCGTACAAAGTTTTATATTTTCGATTTCCCATACAAAGTCTTATATTTTTTGCCAAAAAATAAAAATCGAAAAAGGTGACAATAAAGTTGACCTACCTTGAGAATTCACCTTGTGCTTGTCTCTTGTGTGCATTTTGGGTGCAATTGGGGCCGTTTTCGAGGGAGAAAATTTGAAAGTGAGATGGCCCACATAAATGAAGGAAAGGCTGACCACTGACTCGCCTCGAAACTCCAGGTCACACCAAAGATCGCACTCTCCTGGCAAGGAAATGTCCTGAATCCCCATAATTTTCACATCTCCATGTAGCCCGATAAATTCCACTCCACATACATGCCTTTTGGTTGTTGATCGATCAAATAAGTATGAGATCGTTTGAGTAAGCTGAAACTCACCAATGTTCCGCCAAGGCTTGTGATCCTGATCGGTACAACGGTTTTCGGTTCAAGTTTCATCCTTCACCCTGATTGGTAGGTTGGAAGCGGGTCTACGTGTGGACTTCCGCATGCCTGGAGTTTGAAAGACTGCTCGATTGTTCGCAGTAGCCAATCACCGGTCATGTTATGTGGACTACCGCATGCACATATTTACATAACTCAAGGGAAAGTCAGGAAACACACGTGTGAAACAGAAAAGGATTACATAGAATCCACGTGCTTGTTTCGACTTCGATTTTCAGCGATTGTTGTCCTTTCAATCAAACAATCTACTAGTACCTGAGTATTTTCCTACAAAAATGGGGTGAAGTCTGTGTTTAGAACTGTTCAGTTTCTGATCGTCCAATACCGTGATCGCCTGCTGGTGGTGAAAACTTTTGACAAAATGACCGGACTAAATGCTGAACAAGAAGAAGCGCTGCAGTTTGTGTCTGCGGGCCACAACTTGTTAATCACTGGACAGGCTGGTGTTGGTAAATTGAGGCTGGTGATGAGCGTCATTCTTGACTGTGAGTCGAGAAATTTCAAGGTCACCGTGATCTGTTCGAGTGGAATTGCCTGCACGGTGTACGGCAGTGTAATGATATCCACAGTCCATTCACATTATGGTCTCGGAACAGCAGATCAACCATCCAAGCTTGTACTGGAAAGATCGATGGCAACTGCTAGTCTTGTAAGCAGGATTCGTGAAGTTGATGTCATTCTTTGGGATGAAGCCAGTATGTCCATCACAAGAATTTTCGAAATTGCAAATTCTTTACATCACAATCTCACAAACGAGGGTAACATAAATCCGTTTGGCGGGAAGCAGCTGTACTGGTTGGCGAGGTTTTGCAATTGAGGCCTGTTCCAAGCAGATATGATAATGGAACATTCCTGTATAATTTGTTTGTATTCAGCGCTGCGATTTCGCATTGTTTTCAATTAATAAGATTGATGAGGCAATCAGCGGATGAAGTCGAGTTCACCAGCGTTCTACAACAAACCAGGCTTGGAATGTGCTCGCAGGAAACTGCAAAATATCTCGGCAACTTGTCAAGAGAACTCGATCCTGAACTTGACAAGAGTGTAATGCACATATTTTTCAGGAAAGCCCCAACTATTCTGTATAATCGCGCCGTTGTTGACAGCCTACCTGGAGAAACTGTCAGACTTAAAGCAGAATTTGAAGGGGATACAACCAACATGAAGTGGCCAGGCCAAGAAACCGTGACTTTGAAAAAAGGGGCGAAAGTAATGCTTGTGTGGAATAAGTCGGACAAATTGAAGAATGGGACAATGGGATTGTTTTTTAGATGGATGAGAATGGCAATGCTCTGGTGCAGTTTGAGGAAGAAGGAATTGTGAAATGGCCAAAAGATTGGCTCTGTGTGTCAGTACCCCCTTATTCTAGCGTATGCAATAACATGCCACAAGTCGCAGGGGTTGACCCTGGATGCAGTGGTGGCTCACTGTTCAAACGAATTTGTGGCTGGCTTGGTTTATGTGTCATCTTCTCGAGTTCGATCAGCCAGCCACATACAGATGGTTAACTTTAGGCCAAGTCAACTGATAAGACAACAACAGGAGACCATAGACATGTGCACTACTGATCTTTGGAAGCTGGCTACCGATTTATCGTGCTGCCAATTCAGGACTAAGGATGAAAGGTTCTTTGAAGTAACCGATAAAATCACCACTTTACTGGAAGTCGCTGAAGATATCTTTTTTCCAGTTGAACAGATGAAAAGCTCGGTTTCGGCATATTATGAGGTACCTGGTCTTGTCCAAGATCCAGTTGAGCTGCGCCTGGTACATGACCAACTCCTGCGCAATGAGTCAGAACTGGCAAAGCCACCAACCAACCTTTTTGATAAGAACAAAGTAAAGTTGATGCTGACAAATTTGATGAAGCAAAATGCACGAACCCCTTTTTCCAAATCCAAGAATGAACTGATTGAAAAATTGAAGTTAGAGCTTGACAGTAAATTTGATAACACGACAACCTTTATCAATCTTGTGTGGTTCCAGTCATTTCTTGGAATTGAAAGGCACCTCATTGAGAATGAAGATGAAGTGATGTTAGAGATGTCCAGAGAGAAGTTCACAAAAGCAACTGCACAACTTCATGAACTTTTTGGCTCAGGTGTGTACAATGAAATGATGAGCATCATGTTGTATGATACTGTGACAGAGTTATGTGAAGTTGCCAGGTCACTGTCAACCAAATTTTGCTATTTATTGGGAGTTCTTTGCACATATGTCAGATGTAGTCAAGAAAGACAGAAATGATGAACCGATCGTTTTTGATGTCAGTGCCATGGATTCAGTGGGTAAGGCTAAAGTGAGACACGTCAGGGGCTGGGCTGTGAAGAAGCTGTTGAAAAATGCCAGAAAATATGTTTCGAGGCATATCTACACAGAAAGCAGTGATACTCTGGCTTCTGTGCACAAGCATCAGCTAAAGTGTGAACTGATCGATGAGAATCTTGTTGTGCCATATGCAACATTAGAAGAGACAAGCAGCTTCAAGGACAGTCTGGAGGTGACAGAGAGCTTGCAGTACTGAAATCGAGGTCTCATCCATATTTCTGACGACACTTTTCTGTTCGTCATGAGCCTCGAGCAGCAAAGAGTGAGTCTCTTGAATGAGACCAAGCTCAAGGAGTTAAAAGGAGACTTGGTCACAACAGCACTTGAGGAATTGCTTAAAAGCACTTGAGCTTCATCAAAAAATGGTTGCAATGCTTCGACCAATCTGCTGTTCCAAAGCACAAGGTAATAAGTAGTTCTATTTGTATAACTTTATAATAATAATTTTAATAAAATAATAATGATAATAACAAATTATACTGTTTTTTACTTAATTTTGTCAATTGGTTTCGAAATGTACTAAATATGCCCCCTTACGCCATGTTCGACCAATCCTCGTTTTTTGAAGAAAATAGGCCTTTAGCACCACTTGCACTTTTTGCTATTGTTTTGCATGTCAGCCAAGTCCCCATTTTTGTTAAATAAAGGAGTCCTTCTCAGTAACTCTTTTAATGAGTAATGTTAAAAGTCATTCCTTCGATTTTCACGGTAAGTAAGGTTTCTCAGATTAAATACAACGACTGAGGTTAAACCGGAAATAAAAAGCCCGTATAAAAGATCACTGGATCTAAATGAACTATTTGTGTGTGTGTGTGTTTGTGTGCGTGCGTGCTTGTGTGTAACCTATTCATTTTTTTTTGTTTTCTACAGACTGACTCAAACTCTTTCAATAGGTAACTTATGTTACAAGCTTGCATAATAGTAATGAAACTGAGACATCTTACTTTTTTATATAACACTGCTGGTTTACACAGTATAGGTTCTTAAATAAAGGTTTTTTTTTATAACACTGTTGTTTTACACAGTATAAGTTGTTAAAA
>JAOBRH010444599.1:0-10599 GCA_027575125.1 Umimayanthus parasiticus | reverse complement strand
CGCCATCTTGAATTTCACTACACATAGGATATGAGCTGAGATCCTAGTTGTGAAGGAACCAATCAGAGAGCTTCGTTGCCATTATCTAGTGACTTGTGTATATAATCATCATCGTTAACTGAAGGCAACAACAACAACCACACTTTATTTTATTAGGGTGGGTAATTTCAGTTTTGAAACCGTACTTTCCCTGACGGTCCTAATACTAAAAATCAACAATATGTTGAAGGAGAAGTACACTAAGACCGACATACGTACCAACTTACGTAAAGTTATTTAACTGTTGTTTTCAGACCACAGAAGAACTGTTTTCAGATTGTCGACATCGAAGATGTTTTGTCCACTGTGATGTCTCTCCGTCCGACAGATGATGCCGACTGGACGTGTTTTGATGCGAAGCGAGAGCACCCGAAGGCGTAAATATGTGACCGCGCATTTCTAATTATAGAATACGGTAAACTGAAATCACAAGAGATGACCGTTAAAGTGACATTTTAGACTGCATTTTTTAACAAAAGTTATTTCGAAAAAGCGAACTGGTATATTGAAAGTTCAGATATTGAAATGATCTATATTATGCAATAACCAAGATGATTTTGGCAAACCAAAGTTGTACTGGCTGGGTGTTTTTACGAGAAAATGAGACAAAATTTGTCGAACTAATTAAAAATTGGATGACTTACTTTGCATTCTTTGAAACAGAACTATGAACGTTTTTCAGCAACGGGATTCAAACTCGCTAGAAGTGGTCTTCTTGCCATGAAATGGGACCATACGGGAAATTTGAGCCGTCGTTCTCAAAATACGGTTTCTTAGTTCTAAAGATTTTCCTGCAATTTCGAATTTAAAACCCAGTTCCTTTGGTTCTAGTTGTTAGTGGTAATAAAATGCAATCAATTACTTATACAAGACAAGGAAGGGTGTAAGATTTTGAGAAAAATTCTGCAGCTGGCTAAAGCATGGAATATATTGACTCTAAGTTGATCTGAAACAAAAATTGCCGATACTATACGGATTTTTATTGCTATGAATTTGCTACTTTCTAACTGTAGACCTGATTTGACACGATCAGTTTTAGGTCTCAGGCAGAAAATACAAGTTTATTATGTAGATCTGAGGTTTTAGAGATTGTGACATCGGTGAAACCTGAAGCATGTTACGGCGTTGCAACACTGCCAAAATTCAAATATTTCCTTTACTTCAAACACGGTTCAGACCTTTAACTCAAACAAGCAAAACTTTAATTCAAGCATTCAAACTTTTAATTCAAACGTTTGAACTTTTAATTATACAGGTGGTTAGTTAACTCTATAGTATTGACCAAGCTATTATTCGTCTAACTGTCCAATTAATGATTAATTGGATAGTTTCATTTGAGACATTCACTATGGAAACTACGAAAGTGTCCAGATTACGAAAAAGTTGGATAATTTGTTTTCAGCCAATCAAATTCGAGAAAAAATATGGATCGGCCAATCAGAGCAAAGCAAACGACCGCGTCAGCTTTATGGCGTGACAAGACACGACGTTCACATCTGCACTGTGGAGTCCATTTTCAGAAAACGCCAGAGTTTTCTCAAAAATTGACAAATCTTCCTCAGAAATTCAGCGACAATAACCAGAATAACCAAAGTAGAAGGTTTCCTGTGCTTCAAGAAGAAGAACTTGAACGGCAGGAAAGTTAAAAAGTGAACAAGAACACATGCTTGTCCAATTTGTAAATAATTGAATGAGAAAATTCCTCTGACAGCAAAATAGGACTCGGCTTGGACAAGCATGTAGTCCTCTTAAGGTGCGGTACCTAATTATACAGTCAAGATCAGTCTTCAAATTATTTTGCTCGCGGCGCTGCACTTGTGAACCACCCATTAAAGATATTCAACCATGTCTTTGTGCTCAGTTTTAATGTGTTCTTAACTTTTGAACTTTTCTGCCCTTCAAGTTACATATACTAATTCAAACATTCAACCTTTAATTCAAACATTCAAACGTTCAATTCAAACATTCAATTCAAACATTTAAACATTCAATTCAATTATCCAAATGTTCAGATCAAACAATTAAACATTCAATTCAAACATTCAATTCAATTCAATTCAGACATGCAATTCAAACATTCTATCCAGGCTTTCAATTCAAACATTCGATATAAACATTCAATTCAAACATTCGATTTAAGCCTGGCTCTGTGATGGTTTGCCGTTAGTTTGCAAAATTCAAGAAATAGTTATATTCTCATTCAACAAAATATACTACTCTCAGGTCCAGAATAAACGGGGGTAGTTCCGCGAAATATTTCTATTCCGAAAATAAGTGCTAATACTGAGGTATCACTTTAAAGGTAAGTGACACGAACCATGTATTATTTTGTTTAAGTTTAACCTAAGAATATCGAGGCTCAGATTTGCCCATATTTAAAAACAATTTTATGCGGAAATCCTGGCTCAGAACTGATCAAAACTTAGTTTTTGGATTAGAACAGTTTGAGAATATGTTTACCTATATTTTTTAAAAAAAAAACAGCATCGGCTAAAAAAAATCTGGTTATTATATTAAAAGAAATATTGCATAAAGCGTGTAATGGCAATGGTTCACCACCAGCAACAGCAACGACACTTTATTTGTACATAGATAATTATGGTATCAGGAGAGTTGAATAGTGGATGCCGGGACACCCGAAGTAACTTTAAAGAGGTAATCTGCACGTTTTCTTTCTTTTATAAGAACAATTCTATAAGAACAACGAGTCTCAAATTTGCCCAAAAATTAAGAACAAGCTAAGAACAATTGAGGCTCGGCTTCAGATACAAATGTAAATGCAAGTTTTTCTTGAAAAACACAACACATCACGTCATTACATGTGGCGTTTCACTGCAGTTTTTTCTGCAGTTAGAAACACTGAGTGAGCAGAGAAGAAAATCAAAACTGCATGTGCCGCACGTGTTTTATGACAGTTCCAAAGTGTATATACGGCAATCTAAACCTATGCTGTAGAAGTAAAATTGATTTTATAACAATGTTCAGCAATAAAACTCCTCAAATTGCAGTAAATCCAGATTATACAATATTCAGTAGAACAAGTTTGTACTGTAATGATGGACAAGAACAATTCCTAAAAGAACAATTGAGCCTCAAATTGTGCAAAAGGTTAAGAACAACGAGCCTTGGCCAAAATTTAATGTAGTGTAGTGGCCTGCAGTCGGACACCAATTATATTGGAAGTTAAATGTGAACTTGTCACAGAAGTACAACTAATATATATTATAACTGGCGGTTTTTATCAAAAGGGGAATGCTGCGAGCAGCTTGAAGATTTTGCCTGTTATGATGACTAAGGTTGTTATTTTAAAATTTCTCTGCTAGGAGAGTTCTCTGAAGGCAGAGAATGACCTAACTGAGAAATTAAACATTGGACTGAATTCCTCTTTAATTCGCGAAGGTAATGCAAGAGTGTAAAGAAGATAATTTTGTTTTTCAGATTTGAAATGTCAGCGATTTTACAGTCAGATAATTTCTTTATCCCAGGACACCGGAAAGGCTTTGTATACATATCCCCTTAGTAAAATTCTTTGTATTCAATAAACCAAGAGCTGTTTATCTCGCTGGGTATTTTGCGCGCCACGTTGAGCATTTGATTTCCATCGTCAGATATTTAATGGCCCTTTGCATAATGACATAATGCACGGAGTTTTGGGACAGCTGGGGTCACGCAAGGCGCACTCGCGGATTGTTTCAATGCTTGTTTTGATTTGCTTCACTTGCACTTGGCATGGAGGCACAGCAGAACCTTTTTTTGTATTTTAACCGAGAATGATTTTCCCGGAGCAAAACTACCAGCCCCAAATATTATTGATAATAGTGTGGAAGCTTTGCAACGGTGGCCGAGTTGTAGAGGTGGAACAGCAATAAACGAGAGTGGCAAACAGCTGCGGAAAGACGCTTTGATTGCGAGGTTTGTTATTGTACATGAAGTTGAAGTTTGCGAAAAAAATAAAAGTTGCTTTTAAATAAAACTCGAGGATGACTTTTGCTGCCACCGTGAAAATGCATACCACATATCCTCATGTTGTCCCGAGTTGTTGGATCAAGATTTTCGTCCCGAATCAAGCGAAGCCATGAATCAAAAATCTTCTCTTCTTTTGGCAGGCGATGAAAAATTAGACCAGGATATTTTCTATTGTTAGCGAAGCAATCAGGAACACAACAACATACATTAGGCATGAAGAAACCGATAAAACTCTCGAGCACAAACAGACAAAAATGAAACATACAAATTAAAACAAACAAAATCAAATAAAGTCACAGATCAGGTCTTGCGTGATTGACCCCAGCTGTCCCAGAACTCCGTGCATTACGTCATTATGCAAAAGGACCATTGATTTACCTCGTTGGGAGTTTGTTTTGCCTCGTTGGGTTCCACTACTCCCGGGGAGGGTACTCTGGGGCAAAAAAGATAGGGATGACTGTCGAAAATCGTATACAGCTACCCTAAAAATACTAAGCTATAAAAATTTAAGCACCCTAAAACATACCCCCTGGTCAAAAAATAACCTAAAAAATACCAATAAATAAATGACATTTTTGAGTACATCGCCACTTATCAGTAGCCATCCATCAGATACATCGCTCTCATTGGTTTTAAGATAGTTTTTAAACTGGAGTTTATTTAAGAGCCGTATTCAAAGATCTGTACTATTGATAACTCGAAGTTTTTATACCCAATTAAATACCGGTTTTATCTTGTTATTAGATTTCGCTTGAACAACCCCTAAAAATTACTAAATCGCCGATTACAACCCCTAAAAAATACGACGATCATCCCTATCATCCGAATATAGGGAGTATCCCCCGGGCCACCACTCTGCCTTTGCCGGTATACCGCAAAATGTTCGGTGTTTGAGTTTGTGCCTGGCTTAAACTTGAAGTTTGTGAACTGTTTGATTCGAGAATAAACTTCACATCCAACGGAACATTATAATTATTGGGTAGATAGTATCCGAATATGGAATAACTTGATTCTCCAAAGCATTCAAGTACATTCTATCTCCTTCAAAGATTCTATCATTTGACATTTGTTTGCGAGCGCCAATGCACAACTAACTGCTAGGGAATGAGCACGCAGTAACGCTGAACTGAAAACTCATAAAAGAGCATTGTTTGCCCCTTGAATTAAACGTTTGCTACCTTGATCAATACTTCGAGTTCTGGTTGGCCTCCAAAAATCTGCGGTGGGTTTTGCCGTAGGTCATAAGCACTTGGGGCTCAAAATCATCTCAACATCGTAACACTCAAATCTCGGCTGAGAACAGGTACCCCTCCGCAGGCAACTCCAGTTGGTATTTCTGGCAACAAATACGAGCAGCCGAAGGCCCCGAGCGAGTCGCCGAGCGAAGCGAGGTGCGAGTTGGGGCCTGAGACCGAGGGGAAAACTCTTTTTTTTTCTCTTCTCCCGCCTCTCTCACCGTTCTCATGTTGACTTTTGTCACAGCCTCCTTTACCCTCATTAGTCTAAGTTGACCCTATTTACCATCATCCAGCATGCCCTCCCAAGTTTCCGGATAGAATTACTGCTTAGTTGCGCCTGCGGAGGAGGCTAAGGATTAGGATGCTGCGAGCTATCTCGGGCACACGCATGCAGACAACATAAAAACATACAGAATGAGTAGAAGAAAGTATGTATAGGATATAAAAAACTGACGGAATAATCAAGTATATACTACAGGTCTCTACAAAATAAGACAAACTGAAGACTATTAAAGATTGTACTCTTAATTCAGTTAAAGCAGCGGAAATTTGAAGTTAATCACCGCTATAATGGAAAATGTCCGCATTTTGCTCTTCCTTCCGTTTCCAGAGGAAAGAATGTTCTCTAGCTCTACCTTCGAGTAGGAATTTGCTATGCAGTGACTGGTAAATCGAGGGGGAGGGAGACGGAAATATTTCTGCGCAGAAGCACACATGTCGATACAAAAAGGTCAAGGTCAAATTACGTCACACCACACCGTACTACCAAACATTAGTTCCGCTGCTCTCTGGGAAACATATAGTTTTGTTAATATCCCATCAACACCACTGAAGCTATTATTTCATCATAAACAAACTAAAAGCTCTCAGTAAAAGACCTAATGTCAAACTCTTTATGAAAATATCAGTGCTTCTGGGTACGTACTCAATTTGTCGATGATCGCCACATACGCTCTGCCGACCGGCCCCCGTGGAATTTAATCAATCGGCTTTTTCAATAACAGTCATACCTTTATATAAGTTATAACGGCCCTCTATTTAACGGCCACTTCTCAAAGTCCCGAAATATTTGTCAGTCACTTACTTTAAATTGACCCTCTATTAAGCGGCCACGTCCACCTCTGTTAAGCGACCGCTGCCACTCCCATTAGCGGTCCGAAACGGCTTATTTGATAGTTATGATACTGACGAGTTATTGGCCCCTAATTATATGTAGACTGTTTTTTGTAACTTTTTTCTTCCTTTTCTCACCACACACACGCTTTTTTTTTATAAGAACAAACTTTATAAGAACACCCAGGCTGAGATTTGCTCAAAAATTCAGAACAAGCTAAGAACAATCACCAGACCGGAAAAGACTTGTTAGAACTAGCTGGGTCATCGTGCGCTGGAAGAGTGATAAGCAAGCTCGTCACGTTCGTGGTTCAACGGTTCAACGGTTTTTATTTAACCACATGTACATCACTACATAAGAAAAACGAATATAAAAAAGAAAAAAAAGGTGGAGGGAACAGGATTTACAACCCGAGGGGGTTGGACTAACAATCCTGCACCCTTCTTATTTTACATAAATCAAAAAGTGAAGTAAAGTAAAGCGGTAACATACAGCAGAATCAGAAATTATAGTTTGCATTTACAGTTAATTTCGATAGACCACATGATAAGATTTAAGTTGTGCAAGGTTGTGGATGCTTAGCCTGCGTAGCTCGGCGTTCCAGTCAGTCGACCCGGGACAGTCGAGACGGAAGAAACGAGCCGCGAAGCCGCGAGAACGAGTCGGTGAGCGAAGCGAGCCGCGATGGGAATCGAATCTAGCGGAAGCTGTATTGACAGTTTCAAGATTTTGTTGCCTTACCGCTTGCTGGATGAAACAATGAACAGATTCGTGAATGAACGTATATGGTAAGGAATTTTTAAAATGCGGGGGAAACTGAGGACTAGATCACCCGCGGTTTTGCGAACGATAGACAGATGTAAGCAAAGTAAATGCCATAACTTTTCTTAAAAAGGTTTCCCCATAATTCAGATTCTTGTTTGTACTTCCGAGTGTGGGAAGTCATAGCGGCACGTCCAGTCTAAGTAGCCACAATTCTTGGCCGACTGAAATGTAACGGCGACAAAAACCCGAACACCCAATTTTTGCTATCAACGCCAACTTACTTTCAAAAAATACAGTGAATGGTCTGAACCCAGGTGAGTCAGCGTTTGTGGTTGGTTGATCGTCCGGGTTGATGTAGTCCTGAGAAGAACTGTTGTTGGAGTTGGTTATGCTTGAAGTTTCGACAACCTGTGTGAAAACCATCTTCAAAACCAATCTTAGATCAAGTATATATGGGCATCTTTTTTCTTTTCCCCTTTCGGCGTACTCTTCCGAAAAAAATTGGTTGAATGCCCCGACTGGGACTCGAACCCAAATCTTAGATCGGTCATCCTGGTCATGCGGTTTGTAATTCTAGCATGGCCAACCTATTAAACATACGTACGTCACAACCAACAACATGCAATCCTTCTCAGGACTACACCATCCCGGACGATCAACCAACCATATAAATTGTCTTATGTATGCTGGTGGTTTGTTGTTGCCGGCTTTCTGAGAGTTGTAATGGCCTAAAAACATTTAATCGTTTGGTAGAGGAAATCGAAAACCCACTACATGTATTGTCAAATGTGTTCAAAATCAAAATGGACATTGAAAGTGCTTAATACATGCAAATAGCATTCGTCTTTCGTATTTTAGAAGGTCACAAAATACTGGAAACATGCCGTATTTATTCGAATAAGCGCCCTTCTCTACTTAAATGATGTATAAAACGTTTATGTTTTCAAAGTGCCAGTTAACTCGTGTTGTTTGTTTATAATAAGCGCCCACCCTGAAGGCGATAAAGTTTTAAAATAACCGTCCAGCCTCGAATAAGTACCCGCTCCCCCACCCTGGCTCACCGGCTGTGGGACAGTTGCAGACGAGACACTGAACCCGAGACCTCATTGATTCTTGAAGGACCTTTTTAAAATACCTGAGATTGTAAACTTGTTGTACGGTATTGCGCTGAGACTGAAACATCCAGTGCAATGTTAAATTTCTATCAGTCGCTATATCTTTGCGTTTTGTTCTTCCTGTTTTGTTTTGTTGGTGGAACATGCACTTACTTAAAATGCTTGGCTGAAAATCTTGGAAATTTAATAAGTGCGCGTCATCGAAAAAGCGTTCACCTCGAATATAAAGCACCAACCCCAAATTTGACGGTTTTTGACATCATTAGTCTAGTTGGTTGAGTCTGCAAAAGGTCTTGCTCTTGAACCGATTGCTGTTTATCGTACTAAATTAGCTGATGACGGACAAACGGTTCAACTTCCCTTTTAATATTAGAAATATTTTGCGGCCCCAAAGGGTAAAAAAACATATCTAGAGATAATCGCGGCATCCTGAATGTGCGATGCGGAATCTCTACCTGCTGCATGCTAACGAATGAGAAATGACGTGCGGAAAGCATCAGGCGTGTTCAAGCTACTGAAAGAGACAGCATTTGTCACGTTCAAAATCAGAATGGACATTGATAGTAAAAACAAATTGTGCTGTTTTACTATTAGTCGTTGTCTGTGCCTAGTAACTGCAAATAGCATTCTTTGAAAGTAACCTCAAAATCGAAACAACTGTTGGTTTCCTCGCAAAATGTCTTGAAATGTTATTGAAGCAATGCAGTCGAGAATCTTTCAACTTCCGGTAAACTTGTATTTTTCCCGGGTATTTTTCTGGTAGATAAAGACGAAAGAGGCGTTTAAGTAAGGTAAGAAACAAGCGCAAGGGCCATGAAAACGAGCCATTACCATAAATGATAGAGAACTTCGCAATCTTGGTAATGCTAGAAACGAATCTACATGTAGGACGAGTGCCGGCTCTGATTCATTTGACTGACAACAAAATAGCTCAAAAGCATCCTTGCTTGCTCTTGCTTTGTGTTCCGGTTTTCACTAGAAATTAGAAAAATGCTAAAACAAGCACAAGAGCAAGCGCAGGAAAAAGCCGGAAAGTTTTTATCCCGCTTGTGCTTGCTTCACTTCTTGAGCTGTTCTCACGGTGAAATAAGAGCTATTGGTCTTGCGCTTGTTTCTGATCTTGTTCATGCGACACTGGTAAAAACCAGACTTCATGACGGACTTGAAAAAGTCCCGTTCACACGCGGAAAAGCATATACCACTTGTTCTGTCACTCCTTTTTTGCGTGAAACAAAAGATTAACAGATTTAGTCAGTGTTTGGCTGTGTTCTTTAATATTGGTGACTAAAATGTAGTCAAGTGCACGCTCGAGTGTGATTTCAATTGTACTTGAAGTGCACTCACTCAGCTTATTTAAAGTCAACACGATCTCGTAGCCACGAACACGTCACAAATATCAAGTGCACTTGCCAAACTATCAGGTTGTTAATATTAATCAAGTGCACTTGCCAAATTATCAGGTTGTTAATCAAGTACACTTGCCAAATTATCAGTGCGTTAATATTTTAAATCAAGTGCACTTGCCAAATTACTGCACGTCTCACTCACGTGCACCGCAAACACTACAAACTTTGATATTTTTTTCCCCGCAATTTTTTCTTTCGCATTCGGTTTTTTTAGGAAGCCCTCTTCACTAAAATGGCTTTCAAATGGGTCCTAAAAAATCAAATTAACACAGGACAAAAAATACAGTAAATATGGCGTAAAGTTAGACATGAACTAAAATGAAGTTACGTTAAACAAATAAATTTGGTCTAGCTAGCATTGCTGGGTTCAGTCGTTGCTAAAAATATATTTGACCTAAAATAAGCGGTGGTTTCTTGTGTCCAAAGGTAAAGAGCTCCAGTCCTTTATAACAGTATTTTGTAAATTATAATCGATTTTTACCGGCCACCGTTTGTCATGTCTTGACTGCAGGCAAGCGGAAGTCCTTTGCATTTCGTGTGTTATATCGATGCACATCGATTAAACCAAGATGAGATTTTAACAAACCATATTTTGTTTTGCAATAGCTGTCTTACACAATTGTTATTGTATTTCTGTTGTTTTACACGAGTGCAATGTGATTTACTACAGTTTTTGAAGATTATTTGTATTGTGTTTTACTCCATTTTATGAATGACACTAAATGTTGTTGAGTTGTTTTTCGCCCTTTGAACTTTTTGTAGACCAGTTTAAAAAACTACTAAGCCCGTTAGATTTTTAAGAAACTTCCATTGGCATTGCTTTAGTACGTAATTTTCAACTTACCTTAAATAACTTTTAAATTGGCAATTAACTTATGTAAACAGCGCCTTGTCAATCACAGCAAATATAATATGATTTCCTGCAAAGAGAGTCACGTTTGCGGTCACTGGGCATG
>JAOBRH010444488.1:0-10601 GCA_027575125.1 Umimayanthus parasiticus | reverse complement strand
TTTGGAGACAAAAGAATTAATTTATTCCGCCGCATTTTATTCATGAGTTTGGAAGACAAAAGAGATCATTTATTCCAGCTCATTTTATTCACGAGTTTGGAAGACAAAAAAGATAATTTATTCTTGCTCATTTTATTCATGAGTTTGAGAGACAAGAACTAATTTATTCCTCCCCCCATTTTATTTATGAGCTATGACCTCACTCCAGAGATAATTTATGCAGACAATCCGCATACAATCCGCAAAAAAGGGGCTAATTCGGTGCATACTATACTACTCACTAGACGAGGTCTTTGTAGTCGTACCTGAGTCAAAATAACTAAACCGAATATTTGTTAACAAATCACTACGTGTAATAAAACTTACCGGGTTTGTCGCGGATCATTTTAGAATTACGTCGTGATTGAGATCCCAGGTTGCTGAATGACTGTACTCGAACGATGTCCTGTGGTCTGTCTACCAGCGGTAGCAGTGCTTGATCATCGGGCTTTTGTCCGATAACAAACACAAATATTTGAGCTCCAAGTTGTCGTAAGCGCGCACCAGCTTCACCATGTTCTACGGCACCAGGAGCTTGATCTCCAGCTGTCAACAGCACCACAATTTTTCGATCTTTAGGTTTTGATCTGGAGAGAATTTGAGCAGTGTGTAAAAGTGCTCTGTCTGTACGCCGTGGTGTTCCCATTGCGCGGGTCCTGTCTACTCTCTCATTGAATTGGACTTCATTGAACAGGACGACAGTGGCAGGTCTCTCGCCATAGTTAATTACACTTCCACGTGCACCAAATGGATGAATGTTGAAATGACTGGCCAGAGATTTGACAAAATCTTTTTCTCTTCCAAAATCAACTTTGGAAATACCTCTTGATGAATCCATGATGAAAACGATGTCAGTTCCATGGCCAAGTGGACTATACGGAACTGCATTATAAGAGAAACAAATCAAACGTCATAACAATAAAGGTTTTTTTTGTGGATTTTAAAGGGGCCCATTTATAACTTATAGGCACTCCTTTTAAGTTAAGTGCATCCATTTGCTTTCTCGTCCGTTCTATATGTTATAAACCTATGAGTATGTTTTGAATTGCAATAAAAGTTAGATAAGCCTCTGACATCTATATACCAACTTCTAGAAGTTGCAGCTGTTCCTCATGGAATTAAACCGAATAGAAGAAAACATATTTCAATTTTTGCTAACTTTAAGACATTTATAACTTTGTATGCTTTTTTCAAATTGAAGTGCTTCAAAATTTTTCCAACGATCGTCAGAACATTGCTTAAAGCTCGCATTTCAACTATAGTTAATAGGAACACTTACCAGGTTTTTCGCGGACGTGTTTCGCCATAGTTTTTGATCGAGAGATAAGGTCATCAGGCGATGCTACTCGGAATATATCCTTCAACCTGTCCACAGCAGGCGTAAGTTCACGCGTATCAGGATTGCTTCCAATAACAACAACAAAAGTCTGAGCACCAATTTTGCGCAGTGGTTTAATAGCTTCGCTTGTTGGCTTCGCCCCATCAGCTTGTATTCCCGCTGTGAGGACAACTACAATTTTACGGCCACTTCTGTCGGAAAGCAAACGAGCTGCATGTTCCAGAGCTTTATCAATTCTCCTGGGCTGGCCTAGTAAAGGTGCACGGTCAACTCTTTCGTGGAAATCAGGTCCTACAAAACTGGCTGTTGTGTACGGATTAGAAGCATACATGACAACACTTCCACTTGGCCCAGCGGGAGAGAGATTGAAATGGTTGGCTAGAGTCTTAATGAAGTCCTTCTCCTTTCTGTAGGTCTGTTCCGTTACTCCTTGTGAGGAATCCATCAGGAACACTATACTTGTAGTTCGGTCAAGAGGAGCGCTTGGAACTAAGAATAGATCGTTTTTAACAGTGAGTACTTACAGATTCCATTAACACGCACTAAATAAAGTCAAAACAGCGTTTTCAACAAAATTTGAATTGAAAAATGATTATACAGATGTACTATGGTTTGCTTATTTTAAAACAATGTTAATTATATATATACACATGCATATCAGGTATGAAATCGTGTGTAAATAGGCCTACATGTAAACTAGAATACCTTGTTTTGTGGAAAAGAGCTCTACTTTGGACGAGAAACCAAGGAATTTCAATTTCTCTTTGCTATTAATTGGTAGCACAAACGCAGGTCAGATAAAGTACCCGAAGACAAACGCTAATTGTACTATTGCCCTGTGTTGATGAAACATTCTTACTTGGTTTGTCACGAATTTTGCGTGAAATCGACTGCGACTGATGGAGAAGTTCGTCCTCGCGCGGAACAGTGAAAATATCTCGCGGATTTTGTACGACCGAGTACAACTCTCGAATATCTGGTTTGCTTCCAACGGCCACCACAAACGTTTGTGCACCAAGATCACGAAGTGGTTTCACTGCTTCATTAACAGGTTTGGCACCCGTTGCTTGTCTGCCAGCTGTGAGTAGTATCACTATTTTCCTCCTTTTTCTTGTTGAGTTAGCCAAGATCTGTGCAGCATGTTCCAAAGCCCTATCAATACGCCTGGGGCTCCCAAGAAGCGTGGCTCCATCAACTTTTCCATGAAAATCGGTGTCCACAAAACGAGCTACGGTACGCGGGTTTTCAGCATAATTCACAGCACTACCTCGTGGTCCAGTTGGGAAGAGATTAAAATGATTTGCCAATGATTTGACGAACTCCTTTTCTTTCTCGTAGATTTTTGCGCCGACCCCTTGCGAAGCATCGATAAGGAATACCACGTCAGTCGCCCGATTCAAGGGACTATGAGGAACTAAAATAGTATAAAATTAGAAATATATTATTGTATAATTTTTCTTCAACTCTCGAATTAAATCATACGTATCTATGGACCCAACAAAACCAAGTGCAAAAAGATTGTGATTCGGAAAGATTCCGAGTAACTTTCTTTTGAGCTTGATCACTTACAAAACAATAAGAGGTGAGAATATAACTTGCATATTACGAGTTCCAATAAAGGAGACAAAGACATAAAGGCTATCATTTGATAATAATAATATAATTAGGGGATTACTGTTTAAAGTGCTGCAATCTAAGGGCATCCAAGAAGACGTTTTACAACAAAAAATCTTACAACAAAAACCATTTTAGAAAAAATCTGTGAAATTTTCTTTAAAATACGGATGCTACTAGGTTTCCTATTTAAAAGAGGGATATCATTCCAAAATTTTAGAGCACATATTGAAACTGGCCATTCCGGCAGTAGACTGTTTGGTCCCGGAACGCGTTGCAGGTACTGTTAGCTTGTTGGACAATCTTGAAAGTACGTATGGGTCCTCTTGGCTGCTGAGGTACCCAGTAGCAGTACCACTCAGGACTTTGAAAATCAGGAGGCATATTCTAAACTCGTACTGTACCATATAATGTAAATGAATAAGTTAAGCAGTTTCTAAAAGATAAAGCATCGTCCTTAAACGAGGACATTAGGCTGCTGGTTCCCTACATGAATGATTAGGCATTCTTTGGAAATGCTGTTCGGGTAACACCATTGTTATTATCAGTATTTATATTTTATTATTTCATTCCAAACAAAAGTACTGAGAACTCTTGGCCTTCATTTAGAACTAGATTCAAATAACAGCCTTTCTGTACATTTACTAACCAGGTTTCTCGCGGATTTGTTTTGAAATCTGCTGCGACTTAGACAACAGTCTATCAAAGGCTGAAACGCGAACGATGTCTTGCGGTCTGTCCACCAGCGGCAGAAGGTCACGATCAGAGGGTCTCTGCCCTATGACAACAACAAATGTTTGGGTCCCAAGCTTTCTCAAAGGTGCAGCATATTCTCCAAAGGACTTCGAACCCGGAGCTTGTGATCCAGCTGTTATAAGAACTAGGATTTTACGAACATTTGGTTTGGATGTCGACAGGACTCGTGAAGTGAGCTCAAGGGCTCTATCGGTTCTTCTTGGTGTCCCCATCAGTGGAGCACGCTTTAGATTTTCGTTGAAGTCGCGGTCATTAAACCTCACAACTGTAGAAGGTTGATCACTGTAGCTTATGACCATTCCCCGTGCACCAGAAGGGTGAATGTTAAAGTGAGAAGACAGCAATTTGACAAATTCCTTCTCTCGTCTGTAATCAGCTTCCGTTACTCCTTCGGATGAATCCACGAGGAAAACTACATCGGTTCCTCCTTCCAGTGGACTATAGGGAACTACAACGTTAAAAATATGCCAGTTGATTTTTGCTTGCTTTCTTTTAATAGATAAACACTTAGCGTGACCAAGTATTCTTCTTTTCTTACATGAAGTGTATAAATCGTACGAAATAGCTAGTGATACGAACTGCTCTGAGAACGTTATTATCGTTTTCAAAAATGTACTAAGATATTCTGAGGTGTTCCCCTTTCTAAGCAAACATACCATTTATGAGGTCAAAAGTATGGGCACGCTTTTCACTGAGTTAATAAGTACAGAAAATTTAAAAGTATAATAATAACAAAGAAATCACTGATGTATTATTAAAAGCCTAGCAAAAACTTACAACAAATTTCAGTAATAACTTTCACCTGGCTTTAGGCGTATTTCTTTTGAAATATATTGAGAACGAGAGAGCAAATTCTGGTGTGATGATACTTGAAATAGATCCTTTAGTCTATCAACAACAGCGGAAAGTTCTCTCATATTTGGATTTTGTCCGATGGAAACCACAAACGTCTGGGCAGCAATCTTGCGGAGAGGCTGGATGGCTTCATTCAGTGGTTTGGCACCTCGTGCCTGGCTCCCAGCTGTTAGCAAAACAACAATTTTCCGGCCTTCTGAGCTCGACAGTATTTGAGCTGCACTTTCAAGAGCTTTATCCATTCTGCGGGGTTTGTTGAGCAAAGGGGCGCTGTCCACCCGGGCGTTAAAGTTGGGGTCTACGAAGTTTGCTACTGTGTAGGGATTGTCGGCGTACATTACAGTACTTCCACGGGGACCGCTGGGAGAAAGGTTGAACTGACTGGCCAAGGACTTGATGAAGTCTTTTTCTTTCTTATAAATCTCCGCAGTTACTCCTTGTGAAGAGTCCATTAGGAAAACGACGTCCGTCCCTTTGCTAAGGGGACTTGTTGGGACTGTAAAAGAAAAAAAGACCTGAAGTTAAAGTTATCATATGCTCCAAATTTGAAATTGTTTCTAAAGCTATCCGGAATCTATAGCACAGTTACCGTAGTTACCCACGTCATTTACGCAATTAGATTTGATTGGTCTTCAAGATCATTCGTAGCTTAATTAAATTATTGGTAATAGTATAAAATGTCTATTGACGATCTTGTTCTTAAAACGATATGTTCGAAATTTTGACTGCCTGCTTCTTGTGAACATGTAGCTAGATTATGTGATATACCTGATTGAGCTGATATCATCAATACCAACAGAGCCATAAAACCAGACACTGCATGGATTGATTAAACCATTACATCACCTTGCATAAATAAGGGTAACTGTTATATTACAAAAACAGTCACCTGAATGAGTGGCAAGTAATAAGGCGACAATTAACTTTATTTGAAGGAGTAGTGTCTTGCCAAAAACTATGCCCTACAATGAACTCCACTCAAACCTTCGAACCTTATTTAACTCTTAACTTATTCTAAACCTTTTCACAGCCATACACACTTAATCATACAAAGCTACAACATGAGATCTAAAGGTTTAAAGTTCATTGAACGAAGCGCACGTCTTTTTGCAAAACCAGATTTTTCCGGATTAGTTTGAGAAGCTACTCCCCACTGCTATGTCATAGTAAAGGTAGGGTTGTGTCAGAGCTCGATAGAAATTTGATAAAGTAAGAGAAGGGATAAAATGTCTTAATCTTGTAAGATTTCCAATGTCTTACTGACTTTTTGTAGAAATGTATGTAATATGCTTCGTCCAGGAAAATTTTGAGTCAATAACGACATCAAAGTGTTTCTAAGGTAAAACATTTTGAGGCCAATCTCTCAACTAACTAGTATTTAGCAAGGTCTAAAAGTAACAAAATTGGACTTTTTCTGTGATTTCTTGCCACGAAACGGTTACACATGTTGCGAAGCTCCGCATTTACCATCATTTCAAGTGATTTTGGGTTCTTGTCAGCGTAGAGTAAAATGGTGTCATCAGCAGATATTGACATATATATATATAAAGTGAGAACAATGAAGGCCCCAGGACGAACCCTGCGGAACCAAACCCGGAGGTGTTGCCGAGAGCGTTTTTCGCGAAAACCATACTGGCAGTTTAGTCTGGAAACAACTTTAGGCGGCTATTTTATTGCCACTCAGAAATGAAGTGAAAATAGATCAGGAACCGTATACCAATGCTACGAATGCCTTTTTGCACGAATTAATAATACGTATCTGTTTGCCCGCACGGATTGTGATGTGATACATAGAATGCTTGCTTTGGACATACAAAGTGACACGTATTTCGTAAGAAAACAAAGCTTTTGGTAGACTCCTAAAGACGGATTGTATAAAGCGCCCTAGGGTATACCACCTGCTTGGATTGTTCGGGTATACAAACTCAGTCCTTTTGTAGATTCCGGTGTAACAAATTCACACACGGACTTTACACAGAAGGGAAATGGACCCACATCATATGACAGAGGTTACAAATCTGTCGTTATAACCGCATCTACAATGACTAGTTCTATGAAAGCACTCCAGCATACAGGTTTTGTAGAAAAATGTAGCTACAACAAACAAAGGATTCGGCAACAAGGCATTCGACGGTCAAGGTTACCACTGTTAAACTTATCTAACTTTGTTTTCAAGACATTTTGTATGTTGTACATTGTTTTATCTTTTTTCTATGCTTCCCTCTTCTGCGGAACAAGCCATTATGCGCAAAATGAAACAGTTTTTTAAAAAACAATCCCCAAACAGCATTTGTAGCACCTTTCGAAAAACATCTCAGTGTCAAATTTTCCTCATTAAAGATTATCATCATCACCATCATCACTATCATCATCATCAACGAAATTCTTACCAGGCTTGTCTTTGATCTTCTTTGATATGGGCCGCGCTTGTTGGGGTAAGTCGTTTTTACGTATAACTTGGAAGATATCCCGTGGATTGTCCACCACTGAGTATAGTTCACGAACATCCGAGGTACTTCCAATGGATATGACGAATGTCTGTGCCCCGATTTGCCGAAGTGGCTTTATCGCTTCACTGAGAGCCTTACCACCTGGCGACTGCTTGCCGGTTGTCAACAACACAACGATCTTACGACCGTCCTGACCTGACCTCGTTAGAACTTGCGCAGCACGCTCCAAAGCCCGGTCCATTCGTCTCGGTGCCTCCTTCAAAAGTGCTGCTCTGTCGACCCGTTCTTCAAAGTATGGATCCCCAAAGTTGGCTACAGTCTGAGGGTTCTCAGCGTAGATGAAGGCACTGCCTCGTGGCCCAGAAGGTTGCAGGTTGAAGTGTGTTGATAGTGTTTTGACAAAATCTTTTTCTTTACTGTAAACGTCTGGAAGTACTCCTTGAGACGCGTCCAAAAGGAAGACTACATCGGTGTTGCGTTTTAAAGGACTGTAAGGAACTGATAAGGAAAAAGTTAAAGAAACAAATTAAAAGGATAAATATAAAAAATAGTGTATATTACTTCTTGATATGGTTCAAACTCTAATATAGTTAGACTACTAAGGGTGCATTCGATTGACCCTATTCCGTCTATTCCGGAATAAGAATAAAAATTTCAAAATTGTCTCCTGATTCGCAGAGCAATTAAATATCTAGTTAAAAGTAATGACTGCGGCGAGAGAAAGATATAACTTGTGTTTTTCTTCGAACTTGGCAGGAATTGCGACCAATAAGATTGAACAAAGTTTTTATTCTGTTTATTCCTATTCCGGAATAGAGTCAATCGAACACACCCTAAATAAACAATCTTGTATAATCACCTATTGAAAACCAATTAACCGCCATGAAAACGAACACACGCTTGTCAGATTGTTAATAGGTTCCTGATATGACATATTGCATGTTTTAGGAACATAGTTCATTACAAATACAAGTGTGAATACTGTAAATACATAACCCTCTGGATATCAACTGTTGAGAGTACAATGGGCCACCTCGTACAACCAAAGTTTATCTTACGTAGTTAAAACTAGGCAAGGGGTCAAAAGTGACACCTCAAAATTTAAATAAATATCGAATCGGCGAACTCGAAATGGACATATCGAGGCAAAAAACATTTATTTCGCTTTTGGACGCAGTTTTTCATTGTTTGATTCAGGTACAACATCGAATAAGAAAAAAAGGAAACTTAGATGTAATAAAACTTAATGAAAGTTGCCACAAAAGAAAAACATATAATAAAGGAAATTTTAGTCGGAGCCCGAGTTAAACGAGCTACTTCAAAGAAAGATTCAGGTAAGTAAGTTATGGCTTGTTTTAGAAACAATATCACTCCATTCCTCGCAAACAAAAAGTGCTTTAGATCCGGGCTCCGGTGTATTTTTGAGTCACACTGGGTAAATGAATTTTTCAATACAGTTGTTTACTTCAAGAGTAATACAGCGGAGGAAATCGAAATATACTGTATTTTATGACCTTGCAGTGTGATTGTAACTTGACACAAGGGGTATCGACTCTCACACCAACATCGATATTTTATGAAGCTTTGTTCACAGTAATTTAACATAAAAAAATTCAGTTGAATCACTTTAATGTAATTCAAGTAAATTGTTTTTGTTTTCTGACCACTTTCCCCCTTCTGACTGGGCTAATACCTTAACAATTTCGATACATTTTACCAAAATTTCAAGTTTTCCAGTCCGCTACCTGTATTTTTTTGTTATTATGTTTGTGATCAGCACAATACAAGTAAACGGATAACAGGAGCCATCGATACAGTCAGTGACAAGCGCCCCTTGATAAGTAAAAACAATAAGTCATTTTAAATCTACAATAACAAAACAATAAATTACAACTATTGAAATGATTGATCAGTAAGGGTTGGTATGGCATGTTCTTCGCCTGACGTTTGGTGTATAGCTGACGTTTCGAGCGTTATCCCGACGTCAGAGCAGACTGAGGGATTGTGGGGAAATCAGTGTTTAAACTATTAGTAATTAATATATGCAGATCGAAAAGTTAGGTTGTAACCTTGAATGAAATTTGTAGCATCCAACAGCTCGAAACGTCAGCTATACACCGAACCTCACAGGCAAAAAACATACCATATCAACCCTTGTTGATTAAATCCATATTCAGCTTACTTGCCATCGCAGAAAAAACAACACATTTTTTTTCTATTAAAATTATAGCTGAATGTAACTGTGATGAGCACTGGGACTCCAGATAAATTAAAAACTAATCGAGCCAGGACTATGCTAATACTTTAACACGGTCAAGCAATAAACGAAGAAAAGGAGCAGCAAGCTTTTAGAAATGGCACCTACCAGGTTTTTCACGAATTTGCTTTGAAATCTGCCTTGACTGAGACGACAACCTATCAAAGGCTGGAACGCGAATGATGTCTTGCAGTCTGTCCACCAAAGGAAGGATGTCACGATTAGTAGGCTCTTGTCCAATAACGACAACAAATGTTTGGGTCGCCAACTTACGCAGCGGCTCAGCATAGTCTCTATAAGGTTTGGAACCCGGAGATTGTGGACCAGCTGTTACTAAAACAAGGATCTTTCGATCACCTGCTTTTGACGCCGAGAGGATTCTTGAAGCGAGCTCTAATGCTCGATCTGTTCGCTTTGGTGTCCCTAGTAATCGAGCACTGTCCAGCCTCTCAGAGAAATCGGGATCGGTATACCTCGCAACTGTAGAAGGCCGATCACCGTAGATAATAACGGTTCCACGAGCACCAGATGGGTGAAGATTAAAGTGAGAAGCCAAGGATTTGACAAAATCTTTCTCTCGTTTGTAGTCTTCCTTGCTAAGCCCTTTAGAGGAATCAACGAGGAACACTATGTCGGTACCGCTTTCCAGTGGGCTGTATGGTACTAAGACAAATGAAAAATTTGTTCAGTAACACTCCTTTAAAAATGATAGTCGAAGTCGTAATACATAGATACCGAAAACATCAAAACTCTAAAAGTTAAAACACACAATCAATCAACTAGTAACTGTTTCTTTGAGAAGATTCAGATTTCGGCATCAAAATTATTTCATGAGTTACTACGATGATTTGTTTTTTTGATTTCCTAAATATTTTTTATACTACTAAAGTATTTAAAAAACAAAAAAAAAGGAAAATAAAGGAAAATAAAATAAACAAAGTAGTAGAATAAAGTAGAGTATAGAGTAGAGTAAGGTCGAGTAGAGTAAAACATAAAATGGTTATTGAACGTCATTAATTCTTTCAGCTCTGAAAGCTAATACCGGTGGAAGCCTACAGTGCACCCTTTTTACTCCTCATTCTTTCCTCCCTGATCAATTCTGCAAAAGAAAGCTTCAGCCTCTATGATTTTCCAAATGGTTAGAACATAGCGTATGCCTTGTGGTCTGCAGGTAGTACATGAACCACAAAGTAACTTTCATACCAAGAAAGGTCATGTAATTAACTGCTGTTGCAATGGCAACAGGAGCAAAAATCTAAAATAGCCTCCACCTTGATTTGACTTTCAAGGA
>JAOBRH010444266.1:0-10603 GCA_027575125.1 Umimayanthus parasiticus | reverse complement strand
ATTAATGTACTTTTTTGTTTGTTTCTTCTCATTTCAAGATTATCCCAGCCAAGTTTATTTAAAATCTTGTACGACCTTACTTCATATGGGGAGAGAGACAGAGAGACAGAGACAGAGACAGAGAGAGAGAGAGAGACAGAGAGACAGAGACAGAGACAGAGACAGAGATACCTAGGTAGGTAGGTAGGTAGGTAGGTAGGTAGATAGATAGATGTCTTTAAATATTATAATCTCTTTACAACCAGAAAAGTTGAATTGCGAAATTATTTACAAATTACTAGAAATATATGAACAAGAACGTGTTGACAAAACATTAAAATTGGTACATAAAATATTAGTCTAAAATATGTTCATGACTGTTTAAAAAGCTTCAGAGAATTATGAATTAAAAAACTGGTCTTGTATCGGTTAGCTTTTAAAACTGGCTCCAATCTACGTTGCTTTCTAAGATTGTAGTGGCTGATGTTTGCTGCTGGTAAAAGATGGTGAAGTTTGTTCTCTCTGTCCGTTGTTACTTTGGTGAATAATTTGCCAGTCAGTAATTGACGACGATCGGACAGGGAGATTAAAGTTATAATAGCATCAGTAACATGCGTGCGACAAAGTCGCGAGAAAGAAAATTCGTTGGTCCAAAATTGAAAACAGGACTGGAACCGTCCACCCAAACGGTCCCATAAGGCAATGCTACAAATGCTAATTTTACAAGAACGAACAATACAGAGTCATTAGCGGGCGCAAACTGTGATGTGGTGGAGACAACTGATTTCCTATAACTACATTGTTGTTTGGATGGGTAAAAGTCACATGTGTTGTGCAAAAACAGTAGTGTTGGGAAGATTGTTAATGATGGATTGTCCAAAACACTCGTTAGAGTACTTCGTGACGGGATGTTTTGGGCGGATGAACCCAGTCCTTTCTGTAGTTTCTGGAATGGCGAATACCATTCGGATTGTTTTGGATAATCATGCAAACAACAAAAATATCGCAGGTATTTCGATCACAAGTACAGGTAAACCGTTGCCTCGGAATATCAATTGATTGCGTGATACAGACACGAGTTGCTTTTTGTACTCTTTCGAATTAAAACCTAAGAACATGGCCTTATATTCTTAAACAAGAAGTTCTGGTATAAAAGGCCAAGCCCCTCCTCTTTTCATGCCTCAAAGCTCCACACTTTAAATTCAAATTTTGCAACCACGACAAACCTGGCGTGTGCATGAGTCTTTTAATCTCGTTCTAAACAGTTTTAAAATATTAAAAAGTGGAGTTTCTTATTGTAAGAAACAAATATGTACTACAAAGGTAGTGGTTGGGTAATGACTACTAGAGATGTTTTGTAACTTTAGACCATTTTGACAGCTCCAACTTCGCTATTTTGCGTTAAGATATTTCATTTTGAGTTTCGCGCTGTGAGTAACAAGTAAGAAATCGATGAAGCGCGAAATCGGAGTTGTTCCATCCACAAACTGATGGCTGAGTGCTAACAAAAGGTGCGAATGGTCTGACCAGTCCCTTTTATAGTGGAACGTCCTGTTTAAATATTCTCCTTGACAAACATAGACATGCAACCTCTTTACGATTCTTGTCTTGGGGAATGCAAATAAAATGAATACAAGGTCACTGGCCAAGAACTGAGTGGCACCTTGTTGTCTTTCAACTTACGATGCAGTCGCGAGTCTGCGTGGAATGCAACTTCAGAAAACTTGACCGAGTACCTCAAAAGAAAATGTTTCTTATTTCTATTCTCATCACAGGTAGTCCACGCCGTAAGTCAATAAGCAATTTTTCCGTCATCTTGGATTGCTCGCAAGATAGTTTGTATGGGTGAGTCGGACAAATACAGAATTCCAAAAATAGATATTATTCAAACCTTACTGCAAATGCTTGCTTACTGCACCGCCACGTATCATTTTCGTGTATTATTCAGCAATCATTTTCAGCGATTTTGATTTTTCCCATATAATTTAATAGAACTGATGCTGCACACTCGAGTGGAGTCAGTTCGACGCTCCGCAGTTTCTCGAAATGTCGCTCGCTACAGATTTGAAAACCAAGACGTTTCAAAAAAGCCTAGTTTCCCCAGTAGTCCAAAAATCGTTGATTTCTATCATTTCACGGGCAGCAATAAATGGACCCATCTCCCCTCTCTCCCACGGGGCCGTCGGCCTTGCTGGCTCCGTTCCAAACAGCTTATCAAACTAATAGCCCATTTCAGAATTACACTTCAGTTCCCGCGAACAATAACCTGAGTCGGGGTTAGGTGCCCAGTTTTCATACATTTGCTGTTAGTATTTTCTCGCACCAAGCCTCGACTTCAGGTTATTGTTCGCGGGAACTGAAGCGTAATTCGGAAATGGGCTATTAAGTTGGCAATTCACCTTTGTGTGGGGGAAAACCGGTCACACGTGGGTGTAACCACACCCAACGTGTAAGCAAAGACCGGGAAAAACCTTGTTTTGGCTTACATTCGTTTTAAATACTAAAATTAAAGAATATGTGAACTCTGTATCGAGTAAAATTTTAAATAGTATACATGTATCACATGCACATTTATAGATGAGTAAATCCATCTGGCAAGTGTAGCCGTTTTCTCCTGGCCACTGCCGCTTGCTGGAACTTCCTCACACATACGAGAATTTCTCTGTTCAGCAAGAATGTTTCATTGTCTATTTAGTGTGGACAAAGAAATTTGTGGTATGTGCGACCTACAGTGAAACCCTTACTATATAGCCAAATGTGGATGCAAGTCCATGCAAGTTTTAAAATTGCGTTTAATCTACATTTCACAGCATATATTTGCACCGACTTACATTTCCTTGAGCGAGCTCAGATTTGATTGCAGGTCAGTGACGTGCAAGTTCCTCATCAGTGGCCAAACAAAGTGGAAGTTCATGAACGCAAGTTTGAAGGTCAAAACGTGCACTGACATATGACCATGTGACCTGCTATTCCCTTAGTCGATATGTACACAAAGCGACATACCAACTGCATTCATATCTGATTGGTTGATTAATTGATTGACTGGAACAAAGCAGGAAAGGTTGTCAGCCGGCCCTGTGGGAAATGGGGAGGTATCTATTATTGCTACCCGTGAAAAGCGGGCCTGGCTTTCCCCGTGAAGTACATTTCATTTTAAAAAGGGACAAGGAGACTGGACGGTGCATCTACCACGAGATCAGTGGAATAATATTTGGAGAAATACATTTTGGCTTCCAAATCTGTATCGAGCGACATTTTGAGAAACCACGGAGTGTCAAAAAGTTGAATTGGTCCCAAACTCGCAAGGTGACAGTGATACGCACAGTAAATATATATGTACGTACCACAATATGTGTTCAATATCTTTATTCTGTGGATTTCTGTCTTTGATCTTTGTAGGATCTCTTAGGGTATCTAGTCATTTCGCCACGCAACGGATTCGCCATCTGCCAGTTCGCCACCTAATAGAAGTCGATTCGCTACCCACCAGGGTGGGTGTGGTATTACAAAAAAAAACCCAGAGAGTTATTTGCTGTGTTTGCGGACTGCTTGACGCGCGTGTTCCTTGTGACACGTTATCGTTCCGCATATCCCGGTGAAAACTGCAATCATTTACTTTACAATAACTTTCAACTTCAAGATAATCGAGGACCTGTATTCATAAAGTGTGCAGTTACCTTGACGGGGACATAGCTGAGGTTAATGTACTGCACAAACGTCCACACTCTCCAGTTCATCTTGAGGGCTGTCCAGTAAATCTCTTGTATTTTCTTTACAGCCTCGGTATGCGACTTACCCTGACAAAAAAAAAAATACAATTAGCCCAGAGTGGTACTTGAGTCCTGCCCCACTAGTGTCTGCATGGATTTATAGCCAGTTCTGACTAAGGGATGGGCAATTAGAAAAGTGCTGGGGGAGGGGGTGGGGAATATTTGGTTGCTTGATTTTTTTCAAAATACATATGGTTTGCAGGAATTTTTTTGACATGGCTTGGTGATTGATTCTCATTTTGACATTTAACCGATTCAGGAATTTTTCCAAGTCTATTTGCCTGTTGCATGATTTGCTTGTTTCTTCCCCACTCCCTCCCCAATCACTTTTCCATTAGTCCGTCCCTAAAGAGCGTTTTGTGAATTTTCACTGGAGCAAAAAAAACATTAACAGAAGTGCAATAAATGTACCTCAAGAATAGCCACGACATAAAAAAATAGCAGAAGGAATGGTGGCATGAACACCAGTCTGTCTAGAGCCACTCGCTTGATCTTGGCATAAGGTGCAGTTTTGGGGATCAATATGTCCATGTAGTGGTACAGGTAGTGCAGCAGTGGTCCAGTCACAACAAGACTGTGTTTTCAATTGAAAGCAAATTAGCTGATAGCTAACAAATGCATGCTACACGATTGTGTAAATATAAATTTAGCATAACTAGTTTAAATGGAGGACTTCAAAGCATCACAAACAGCTAAGTTAACAGAGTACAATACTGGGATTACCCTACATAACTCTTTTTAGATGTGTGTGGGGTTCTTTTAAGTTTTCCATTAGAATTTTGAAAGACTAGACTAGAAACATTTTCTATTTCTTGTTAAGGTTAACACAGTTGGTAAGATCTCTGACTGCCAACCAGGAGGTCTTGGATTCAATCCCTGGCCTGGTTGAGGATTGAACTTTGGGCAAACTTCTTTTCCATAAAACATTAGACCCTCCATGGACAGGGACATTAAGCCACTGGTCTTTCTCCTTCTTTGTTATCCAAAATCCCCTGCAGTATTTACAACCCAATTCCTGCCATTCCTTTGCCAATCTCTTGCCCCTCTTATTCAAGCTTTCCTACAGTCTCTTGTTATCCAGTCTGATACCTACAAAATCCTGCATACCACTACCTAACTGCCTTTTTTGAAGCTCTTCAGCTCTTAACTTCATGGTCATGGTTTTCCCCAATTTGCTTCCTTTTCTTGATGCAGAGATAAAACAGATTCTCAAATAAGAAACATCTGCACAACATTTAAGTATATTGTCTAACTTTAAAATACTTTATAGCAGAGGGGTTGGTGCAGTGGTTTTAACCACTTAAAAGATCTCTGCCTCCCAATCCTGACGTCCCCAGTTCGATTCCCGGCCTGGTCAAGAGTTAAATATTTGGGTGACCTTCTTTCCTGCTAAAGTTCTCTCAGCTTTCCATCCTGGGGTCGGTAAAATGAGTACCAGCATACATAGACCGCTTTGAAGAGGCTGCCACTTTCGCCTATATATGCTTCCAGTCTGCTGGGGGTAAACTAATCATTGTAAAGCACCTTTGAGCATGTTACATGGAAAAGGTGCTATATAAATGCACCACTTTACTTTCACTTTAATTTTACTTAAACTGTACAAATGATTTTCACTCACCCAAATGCAGAGCAAGCTACTACTGGCTGGAAATTTATTGGTTGAGCTTTTCCACGGTTCAACAATTTCTGTGAAATAATCTGACCTAATCCTGCTGCAAATGAACTGCAAAACAATGAAGGTAAATAGAAGTTGCTACTACTAAACTCGTCACCAATTGCAGATAAATTTAGATACGTGGAAGTTTTGGGCAAATTTACTCTGAAATAGGGTACAGATATTTGTCAGATTAGTCTGAAAAGGGTTATGGTTTTTACAGAGAATCTAAAGACCTTAAGGTTATATGACTGTTTAGTTTGTTTTGAAAACAATGTTCATTTCTGTAGCTGTTTGGTCTGAAATAGGCTGTAGGAAACTGTTTTTCAGGTCCGAAATAGTCTCTGGATTCTAAGCCCCCAATGATTCAAAATAGGGGTGAATTCCCCTGCCCCCTAAGGAAAATACATGACTAGTATAGGTGATGGGTAAAGTCCATTACCCCACTCCACCTGACGGGAAAATACATGACTGTGTAGGGATCTATAGGTGGTGGGTAATGTCCATTACCCCCTTTCACCTTGGTGCCGTAGCCAGGAATATATTTGCTGGAATGCAAACAAGCTCCCAGAGGGGTCCAAGGAAAAGCAGCCCTGGGTTTTACTGGTGTTGGCACAAACATAAGTTTGAGAATGATGGAAATGATGACGATTTTGGTAAGAAATTCATCACTATTTATTGTGTGCCCCAGAAGACATGAGGTGATTGATCTTGTTCCTGAAAAAATGTGCTAAAAAGAAAAAAAATGATCTGGGCCATAAATCTTGCATCAGAATTGAATCAAGATGTGTTGTCAAGATGTGAATCAAGAAAGTTATTTGAGACTGCACTTCATGCATTTTGAAGGCAGATAGCTAAGGAATCAAACACCCCAAAATGACACTTAATTAAAAAATCAGAAATGAATTTTTGAATAAGAGAACTTAAAATGACAAATACATGTACTTTTATTACATACTTATAGGATACCACTGAAAGAAACACACATGCATTGCAGAGTGAACAATAATTTCACTTTACATGCATGCTTGAACCCACCTATACTTAGAGCAGTAAGTAACTATGATCGTCCGTAACTGTGAGAAGACCAAGAATAAATTTAAAAGATTAACTTGAAAATGCAAAAACATATGGAGAAACCATAATGGGACTGGTAGACTGCGAGCAGTCTCTTTCTATTCCTTGGAATTAGTTAAGGGAACACAAAAATCGAGCAGCCAAACAGTGAGCGAGTCGGTGAGAGGCTTCTAGCCAGAAAAATAGTAATCTCCTGCTGACTCGCTTGCTGCTTGGCTGCTCAATTTTTCATGTTTCCTCGACTCATTCCAGATGAGGAACAGAAAGAAACTGCTCACAGCCTCTGGAAATGGTTAATTTTATAGATTTACTAAAAAATTTGCAACTTAGAACATATGAATGTATTTTATTTTTATATATCATCTTTAAGAATCAATTCCATGGCCTGTAGGGGGATGTGAACACACTCAACATACCCCCACCCCCTCCCTTGTACATGTAGTGCAGGGCTGCCAATCTACGCAGTACATGTATACACTCCGTGTTTATATACATCTATAAAATATAAATATAAGAAGTTTCCTCACTTCATGTTGTTTTCAAAGAGGACCTATATTATTAGTATAAATGGATAATGGACAAGACCACCACTCCCTCTTCGCATTTTCTAGGGATTTCTCATTTTTCGAAACACCGAAAAACGTTACCGAGTAACAATTAGAATTAGAACCGGAAGTGGCTTTGCAGATTAATTTTGCACTTGTCGCAGATACAAAATCACGCCTCCTCCCCTCAGTTTAACGTGTATCTGCGTTTCCACTTTTTTGAAGAGCTTTCGAGTGACAGCATATTCTACAGTTGAACACACAAACGGTTCGCAACAATGAATTGCGCAATACAATTATTTTGAGCAGTCACCAGTGCGCATTTTTACTACATTAAATGATTAATAGTACATACGAACTTTTCACAACGACTCAATTACACAAACGATAAAACTAACAAACCTCGTAAGAGACTTTGTTAGGACTGGATGTTTCCTCAAGAAGTAACTGTAAACCTCCAATGCATCGTCAATAGCTGCTTTCAGGGACTTTGTGTGTTTCTCCTCCGGTGCATCGGCCATGTTGGAATGGACCTGTTGGAATCAACCACTGCTGAAGCCGCGCTGTTTTGTCGACTATGTCAGCGGCTGCTAACAAGGCCTTTCCAGTCTCCGCGCAATTTGGTAAAATAGCACGGCGGCTGTTTATTAGCTTGAAGACATATCCATTCATTTCTTGCACAGTTTTGTCAAATGAAGAGCTGCGAAGTTTGCAAAGAATCAGCGCCGAAATATCGGTGTCCCTCGTGTCGCATTCAGTAGTAAGTACAGTTTGGTGGCTCTTTCCTAGCAGAGCAGGGCCTAAGCTATGGGCGAAACTGCCCAAGACTCGCAAGAGCATCCAAGAAGCTTCATCGCTAAAACTTTTTAAGTACAGAATATGTCAATTTAACATAACCCAGGCCGTGGATGACGGCTGTAGAGGCTGTAGCCTTTGCTCCTCGCAGACTACAATTCAGTGCGTTGTGAGGGATTTACGGGGGACGGGGACTGCGGTTCTCTCTGGCCGTCGTCTATAAACTGGGTACTGTATATAGATTAATAGAATTAGAATTACTACAATTTTTATATTATACAATATTAATTATATGGATTTTCTGTATACTACATATTTATTTATAAAAATGTAAAAAAATTTTTAGATCTTATATTTTAGATGAGTTTTCATTTATTTGTGTCCCCATTTTAGTAAGGGACTTCCCTAGCTAGGCAGTTAGACACTTTAATAAAGTTATTGATTGATTGATTGCGCAAAAACTCTTGATTCTGTGCTTTCACAAACAGTACCCTTCAAGCTTCATTTTCCCGGCTGTTTCTCCCAAAAATTTCTAGCGCTCAAGTTTCACCTATTTGAAATTTTTGCTGTGAAACCAAACACCTGGTCAGGAGAGCGCATTTATAGAGAATGATCCTTTGATAAAAGATTACATATTATCATTGGTATAAGACTGTTATGGTAAGTATAAATAATACTAATAGTTTTAATAATATAATTATATATATATTTTGCATATAAATGATTTATTATATGGCTGACTGATTTCACGTGCTGTGATTGGTCAATTTAAGGTCTGTAAGTAGCTGTACGGACCTCAAGCTCACACGAATTTGTTCCTTTCCAGCAATGATAAACAAAGCCATATAATAAACATATTATTAGTCTTGTTTGCTCAGTCCGTACAGCAAGTTATGGATCCTCATTTTTTCCTTCCTTGTTTTCATGGCCCACACACTTCACACTTGGGCCATACATGTAAAAGAAAAGAAAAAACTCGATTCATAACTTGCCGTATGGACCTCACACTTGGCTAATAAGAAGTATATATTGAATAATTGATATAAATAGCCTACAAAGCTACACAGCACAATTGTTGTGGCTTAAGTATGCACATACAGTACCGTGCAGAGGTAACATACCAAGACCCGCGGGTCGAGGGTCACAGGTGGCGGGTGACCTGAGGGTCCACTTTCGTTAATGAGATAGCGAAAAAGTACTGACCCGCAGCGGGTCACCCGAGGATCGAAGCGGGTTCCAAAAATGTACAAATCTGCTTTCACTTTTCTCGCAATCTGCTTTGTTTATAGTTATGAATCATTCTCATAAATATTGATCAAACAAGTGTAAATACGCTAAATTTGGATGAACGATTTGCGTGTGATCGCAGTGAAGTTTAAGTTCCAACTTGTGTTTTGTATCGCTAACGTTTCGCGGCTTGCAGTTTTACTGTTATTATGAAAGTAAGTTTGTTCTGGAACCTATAGGTTTACAGTCGCAACTGACAGCTACTGATGCCTAAAATCAAAATCACTTACCTGAGGAAAAGTGAGTTGCGGTGTGCTTGGAATTTTAACAAATCTTACTCAAATGGTCGGTAACCATCGACCTTGTTGTTTGACCTTGTCAGCACTTGCGCTGCTTTTGAAAACATCACAGTTATGCTTGTTGCACACGTCATGATGAGTGTATCAAAAACCGACGAGAGACAAAAATAGTATGTCTTTGCATTGTACACTGAACTTGTATGGACCCACGCACCCGAGGGTTGGTTGATTAAAATGTGCATATCTGTTTTGCTTTCGACGCTCGAGTCAAGGGTCACCTGCGACCCTCGACCCGTGGGTCTTGGTATGTTGCCTCTGCACAGTACTGTACATGTATAGCTCAATAGATGTATACTTATGCATCTATATCAAACCTGAGAGATAGCTAGAGCAAAGAAAAAAGCTCTAAATAGAAAGTAATTAATGTAGGTGACGATCAAGAAATGGAAAGGAGCTACATGTACATTCTACATGATTGTATGTATCGAAATTTGCTAGAGAAATGAACTTGGTAATTCATGTTGTGGTACACTATCATTTGTCCCTGTTTACTAGAAAAGCCAACGAAAAGGTAAGAAAAAGCAACAACTGATGTTTAAACAAGAAATACAACACAAGTGCAAATGTCCTATTTTACAATATACCTGGTGGTCACAACGGTAAAACAGTAAAATTATTAGTCGCATTTTCCAATAGTAGATGTGGATGCAAATGGTGTGTGCATCAACAGATGGTATGTAATGATAATATTTTTGTGTTTAACATGAACTGTATCAATGCATTTCGATGGGCTGTTCGACTGTTCAAAAGGCAATTTTAAATAGACAGTCACTGAAAACAGCTGTTAGGTGACGAGTTGTTCTCATACTGTATTTAAAAGAAAAAATAGGATTGACACTGAAGGAGGGGGGTGGGGTCAGTTCTTAACGTCAATTTGACATTAAAGGTTATCAGATCAATTTTCCGATGGCCCCTAAGATGTTTATTCACAATGTCATACATAGAAGGTTCATTACTTCAGGTTGTTTTATTTCATAGTCCATTCATTGTGTTGCACTGCCAACTGAGATTAAACCAGTGCATTTTCTAACCGAGTGTTTATCTTTTACATTTTCAGCTGCTCAGTTTTGTGCTACAAGACTCACAAACTAGGTAGGAAGCAGTGTTATATGCATGTTCACTCGAAGACTAGTTTTGAAAAAAACTGTTTTTCTGCGTGGGCGAGTACGCTAAATATGGGTTTGATCAACGAGGTTG
>JAOBRH010444044.1:0-10606 GCA_027575125.1 Umimayanthus parasiticus | reverse complement strand
TTATCTAATGAGGTTATTCAACAAATTTGAAGCGAAAAAATAAGTTTTGACAGCGTTTTGACAAAGTCCGAAAATCCAAGATGGCAGCCATGAAAATCTATAATGGCGCCTTAGTGACATCATGTGACGTCACAGCTGAGGTATGATAGTAGCAATAGGTTTATCTCACGACGCTTAATTATTGGTTTGAGTTTCATGTCTATATCTTTAATATTTTTTAAGAAATGGAGGGGGGCGGCCAAAAAGCCCAGTCTGAATAGGGTTAAAAGCGATACATAATAGTATCTACTTGCTTTGACTGTGGAGGTTTTAATTGCTAATGCATAATCAGAAAACAAGCTTTAATATCTAGGGCTGTAAAGCTAGTTCATGTTAACTCGCCAAATTAAGCGCTACTTTCGGAAAGAATATAAGCGCCAGCGTGAAAAATAACAATTTTTTTTGTGGCGCTTATTAATTTACTTTTCTTCATAAAAAAGTTTGTGTATTTCGGAAAACGGCATGTATGAACTGACAGGCAAACATTTTTCAGTAGATCTTTGTTTGCTTAAACTGGTAATCTGTAGCGTAAGTAAATGCCTTGAAAGCACTATACAGTTGACTTTTCCGTCACGTACGACAGTAATATGTGGCCATATGATGTCGGCTGAAGTCAAATAATTTATTTCCGCATGGATTCTTGTTGTTCGCTGTGCAACAAATAATTCATTCTAAAAAAACGCTTTTAATCAACTAAGCACAACAGCCAGTTTATTTTAAAAGGTAAAGATGTATTTTATTTTTTTCCAAAGTTGTGTGAGCACTTTAATGGTTTCCTGGGTTTCTGAAATAAGTAAATAACTCCATATATAAGGATTGGCCAATTTGCTAGCGCTCAGCTAACGCAACGCAACAAAGATTAAAATAACTTTTGTGTTTTGCCGATGTTTCATAGCTGCAATGCAATTTGGAAAACATTTTAGTGAAGAAAAACTACTGCCTTATAATCGAGATTTCACTATAAGTTACGTCTTCTTAGTTCAGTACTCTGCTGTCCGGGATGAAGTTTCGAAACAAACTAAGAAATGTGGCGTACCGCTAGGCTTGCTCGCGCTTCTCACACGATTTTCTTCAGATGAAAAAGTTCGATGTTAAACTTTTATTTTAATTGATTTTGTTTTGTATATGCTCGTCATTTAATAGCGTAATGATCAGGAATTGACCTTTCATTGTTAAAACACGACGATAAAATGTATACTGAAAATCGACGGACGAAGTTTACCTTCATGTACCAACTTGTCTCTTGAGTTTTGATGCAGGAACAAATTTTCGCTTTTTACACTGAATGTAAAAACGAATCTAATATTAAGGTTAAAACCTTCACAACAATGAAGCTTGCCAAAATGATTCTAATTAATATGCGCCCCTCCAATTTAAGTTCCAATCGCCGTGATAATTTTTGTTTAGATTCTTATTTAAGCACCAGATGAAAAAAAATAATTATATTTTGTTGTGCCTAAATTAGAGTAAAGACAGTATACAGCTATTTCCAAAAAGGTTGTCATAGTCAATAGTCGATAAGTACTGGAATTGAAAGGAACTGCGGGGTTCAGGCATCACAAATAATTGATTACTTCCACCCGAGTATTACATTTTTCCAAATTACATAGTGGATACTATGGATGTATATGAGGTTTCTCTTGGTATAGTTGCTCTGTAAACTAATGACTGCTCTGTTACAAAGAATTAATACTGAACTGCGGCCCGAGTTTAGGCTGCTAGTAGCCTCTTTTTTTATAATAATTTGCTCAGAAAAAACAAGTATAACTGACTAAACGTTCTTAAACTATTACTAGCGTTTCAAGTCCGTTCATTCTAAAAATATATACCTGTTGCAAGGGTTGGTGGTGATTCATTTGCTGTTACACCTGTTGAATTTTTTGGGCCTTGTAACTGCACTGGCTCTGTTTCGCTTCTTGTTGGTTGTGAAACCTGAAGCCCGGACAACTCACCAGCCGGTGACGTACCTGCTGCTGTGGCACTATTTGCTACTCCCAATGGCGCAGCTGACTCATCTGAATTTGATGACGAGCTCGAGAGACCATCCTATCATGAAACAACAAGTTAACTATCGTGTTCTCAATGTTTTCCTCAGACATAAACATTACATTGAAATGTCTACTTTATACGAGGGAAACAATTTGAGTGCTGTTTCAAGTTTTCAATATGCAAATTGCCGATCTATAACGGAAAACACTGTAGTCCTTCGTGTCCAAAATTAGTGGAATAAATCGTTTTGTTCTTTGTTGCAAAAGAGATGTTTGTCCCGTTTGTTGAATTAGCATAAGGAAAGAATGTCTAGACAGGTACACGCTTTTTTTATAAGAACAATTTTATAAGAACAACGAGGCTCAAATTTGGCAAAATATTAAGAACAACATATAAGAACAATCCAGGCTGGGATTTGGAATCATAAATGCAAGGTTTACTTTTCTTAATAAAATTCTATTATTTTCCTCAAACTCGACTGTATCGGGCGTTGAAATACTTCAAACGTTGAGATCGATCGAATTTCCATTGCGATTAATTCGGCTTGATGATCAGAAGTTAGGTATATTTGCAATATTTTAGCAGTTATTTCTTATTGTTGTTGTTCTTATGAGTACTTTTAAAAATAAGAACAGCTTAAGAACAGTTCAGGCTGAAATTTCCTAATAAATTAAGAACAATGAGGCTCGGCGAAAATTTACTGGTTCTTATAATAAAAAAAGCGTGTATGTTTTAGATGTGTTCCTTGATGATTTTTATTCCAATCGAATGCTTTAGAAATACCGACATAGAGAGAGTTATCAATGAAGCAAAAGGACTACATTTTTCACGAACCTGATCATCATCGGTTGCACCATTTTGTTTATTGTCCGAGTTATCTGTTAAGAACAAACAATGCAAGAGGAATAAATTTATTTTTGGCTGAGCTCTTTATAATTAAATTCTACAAGCTTAATTCACGCTCTCTCTCAGGTGGACTATTTCCTCTCGGGAAGGATTGGTTGGTTATACAATGTATTACTTAATTCTTCCTCTTGAGTGCAGCCAACAAGTTATTGGTTAACTTTGCATGTCTATAACACATTTTGTAGTAGTTGTCAATCGATTTTTATTCAAGTTTACATGATATCACAATTGCAAAACTAACTATTTAACGCCGTGACCTTGGGGTCTTTGGTCTTTTGGTTAAAAAGAAAAAAAAAAGGAATTGTTCTCCAAAATTAGACATGTTTTAAACTTAGAACACTCAAAACAGTTATTATAATTTAGGCTATTGCACCAACGTTTATAAAGTTTACCAGGCTTGTAAAATTTGGATGTGCTGAGGTTTTGAGTTTAAAGCTTTCATTTGAACAAAAAGTAGTTGCCTAAAAACTAGTAAAAAAAATTAACTGACGAAATCTACTGTAGGTCTTTAGTATTTTAGGAACATGGGCAGTTTTGTGACAAATGCCATAAAAACAAGACAATCAAAATTAGGAAGCATCTCTTTTCCTCCCAACCCATTTCTGCAACGAAAGTTTAGGGAGATTTTTCATTCATAGACATATGGGTAAACAAAGAGTAGGAAAATTGAAAAAATGTCAACTCTTTCTAAAAAACAACGGCACCGGCAAAACCATTTACATGTAGGCGACGGAAACTACCCCTAGCCCTTCACGAAACAGTGTTAATTGAGCTCCTAACAAAGAACCATACTGCTTTAGATATCTCTATAATGCACTGGAACACGAATTAACCACAAATTTTCTTCCAACCTATCTCCCCGTAGTTTTCCCTAAATGTCTAAGTTGGTTAACGCAAGATTTTAAATATCATTTCTAGCTATTTTTCACACATCCTTTGAACGAAACGTGTTCGAAAGTAGGAGATTGCAAACTACCTTAATCAGTCATATTTAATTTCTTAATCAACAGAATGTTTATGCGTATCTTAGACGTTACAAAACAACTACTTTCTTGAATATTAATTCTTAGTTAGGCTTGAAACAAAGATTCAGTCATAAAAAAACTGCATCCCAATTGAACAAGGTAGACCGGAAATACCGGCACCGGTTTAAAGTGAGGTGTTTTATGAAAACAATTTTGCAAACTTAGCTATTATTTTAAAAGTACGTTCTTCGAATTTGTACAAATGTATACACATATAAATCAGCTCTACGTTTTTTTGTATTTATAGCATGGGTTTCCTCACTTCATCGTTCGAAATATTAGCCCACACTACTTGTAAACTTTGCAGATTGGGTAAAGATAAGAAAATCGACAAATTTAAAAAGGAAGACAAACAATAAGACTTAAATAATGTCACAGATGTAAATTGGAGTTGTGGCCTAGTAACTAGATACCTCTTATTGAACAACCATAAAATGTTTTCATTGAACTGGCCGCTATTTAATTCTTGTGACATGTTTATATGGGAACACATTCCTAAAATCTTATGTTGATGTCGCGTAATGTCTGCGCAAGTTTGCAGTATTTTTGTAAAATACCTTTCAAGTTTGAAAATGTCCTGTATATTTTTGGAGCCAGTCCTTAATTGTCATCACAAGTAAGATCTTATCGTAAATGCAACTATCTGGTGGAGACTACTCTTTTAGCAATTATCATTACTTTAATCCGTATTCACAATTCAGAAAAGCAGTTTTTGTTATTAAACCCCATTCAGGTTGGCGGGGATGGGTGCAACGCGAACGTGTGGCAATTTTGAAGGTTTTATTACTTCTAGTCTATTGAGGATAATCGGTCCAAAGTTTTGGTGTTTTCCTCGTTTCTAAACACAATACAATGATACGGTACACTATGTTTATTGGGCAGGGTGATGCCGTGGAGTAGCGACGTCCTGAATGGCAGATTTTGCCTACTTTTGTCTTTTGCCCGCGTTTCTTGCCGTTTAACTTACTCTATAACTTCAAATGCGCCAATAAAATAATGTTCATCGTTAAATTCTTGATTGTCTTTACAGTGTGGAAGGTTATCTTTATCTGGTGTTCAAACACAATACTTGAAACAAACGTAACAAAGGTCTGCATGTTTGGAAACAAATCAATTTTATGTCGTCAAAAGCAGAACCTATTTGTGTCAAACTCGATAAAGTTTTGGAGAACTACTTAACTGTCAACTTTCACTAGCAATAGCATTTATGGTTTTAGAGACTCCAAAACAAGCCTAGTCTGATGCAATAGGGAAAATTTCATACGAGTCACTTTAAATAAATAATATATACACATGACGGTCAACTGCCTTGATACCTTTCTCTGTGATGGTATCAACATGTTTGTCGATACGAACTTCAATATTTTCCTCAAGAGTTACCGTTGCTTTGTATTTCACACCAATAACGCTGTCTCCCGATTCATCCTTCAGCTCCTCGAATCCATCTTTATTGGAGAGAAGTTCCTGCACTGACACCACTTTTTTACCCGGTAACATCTTAAACAACTTATTCTTTGGAACAAATCGAACCAATCCAGTAAGTTTAACCTCTGCTGTAAGCTCGCTGATATCATTCTTGACTATTATCAATACCTTCGCTACCACAGTACTGCGAGGAGGAACTTTTACTAAAAAAGAGTCAGTCCAGTCCCTTTTTGACTCATGACTTTGCTCATCCGCTTTACTCAAATTCAGCTCGCCTTTTATCTGAAATCGACTAGCAAGAGCAGCAGGGAAACCAATCTTCACCTCGGCTAAGGTAACCAACTTGATGCCTTTTTTGACAGTACATCTAGTAGAAAAAGAGTATCCCTCGCTATATGCAAACGTGTTTTCTAGCACTTCGTCACTATTGTTATAAAACCGCTTACTAACAAGGACTACTTTCTTTTCCTTTGTGTTGATATCACGCAGATTATAATTTGCATCCAAAGATGGATCAAACGACGTCTTAACTTGTTTGAAAGATATTTCATATTTATTCTCGTTGATATTATTCTTCTTGGCCCATTCTTTTGCGTATTTTTCAATGTCTGAAGTTCTGTCGTCTTTAATTGCAGCTATTCTTGACTTGGTTTCTTTAGTAAAATCAAACAAATTAGGACATTAGTTGGTTAAACTTTCACTTTTAAATTATTCTGCTACAAGTTACAGTAGTATTAGCAAACAATTTAAAGGACCCTTTGGGTCAGCCCGTGAATGCAGTGTGAGGAAACTTGTTGGTGTTTGTTGTTAGGGACTAGTTACAAATTATCTGCTAGAGGGGGCTGGAGGCAACATGGATGTGTCATGAACTAATCATGCCATACCAAATATTTTTCGTTGTGAGGATATAGGAGGGGGGAGGTGCAGGCACGGATCAGGCATTTGATAATTTTCCTCGGTCCCTAAGAGGGGCATTCAACAATAATATCATGCCGCAATACGGGCAAATTGAAAACTACACAATATCTGTAGCTGTTTCCGTGATTTTTCACATGATCTCATGGTTTTTTTAATACTGAAGTGTCCCATTGCTCACAGAAAAATCTCAAACAGGAAAACTGAAGTTATTTTCCGAATTAGTTTTCTTGTAAAAACATCACCTTGTTTTGAGCATATTTCGTGTTCCTGGGGTGGGGATTTGTAGTCCTATTTGGCAATTTTTCTTACCCCCACCCAGGGGGCAAAATCTGTACAGTGCATCCTTGATTATCCATACCTCGATTATCCAAACCACCATTATCCGAACACCAAACTTGATTCATTATTTCTGTTATCCCACTGATGTTCGATTAACCACAGTGAGTGGAAACGTGGCTTCGTCGAGTGGCCTGAATGTAATTTTGCCGTTTAAAACAAGATAAATGTTACATAAATGTCTTTGTTCGCATACATTAGTCTCCTTTCTTACCTTATCATTGCCCATTCCATTATCTACATATTAATTTATCCATTTCGATGGTGATTTTAGCAATAAATTCAGATACATTGAATGTCCGAGGCCATCCTCGTTTATCCGAATTTTCGGCCTATCCGAACGGCCCGTCTTTAAATCGAGTTCAGCCTGTTCGGATAGTCAAGGATGCACTGTATTTACGCCATTCCTTTAATTAATTTAGGCACCCGTCCAATTTAATGTTTAAATGTTCCGACATGTAAGCGCCATGCAGCGTGATAAAAACATTTTTTTGTGGCGCCAAACGGTAGATTATCAGATGAAGCACTCTTTTCAGTTTTCTTCTTAAAAAAGGTCTGTATGTTTCGGGCAAGAAACTGCGTGTCTGAAGTGACAGGCAAACGTTTTTTGGTAGATCTTTTTTTGCTGAAAGTGGTAGCTTGTAGGGTAAATAAATGCCTTGAGAGTATTACCGTTTTTCGTCACGTACGACAGTAATATGTCGGCTATGAAAGTCAACGACTTTCTTTCCGCTGGGATTCTGTTGTTTGTTGTGCAACAAATTATTCCTTGTTTGAAAAAAATGTCATGATGTTTTGAAGCACTCAGCAAGATATGTAGATTTAAACGAAGTTTTCTTTCAGATTTTTTTAATAGCGCGACGCTCAGCACATTGAAAAAGTCAGAATTTTGGGGATTTTAATTAACTAGGCACAACAGCCAGTATATTTTAAAAACTCAAGATGTAATTTGTTTTTCCAAAGCGAAAGAGTTTTAAAAATTGTATGAGCACTTTAATGGGTTCTTAGGTTCTTGTGGTCAATTTGACAGCGTGGGTACTTCGCTGTTTTGAAAATATGGAGTTAAAGGAAACCTTTTTGCGCTTTTTTCACTTGTTTAGGTTTCGATGACACTGAGATTCAAGTTGGCTTGGTTCGCACATCTCTGCGGCTTGTTGTTTTGAAAAGCGAGGCGGAGAAGAGAATCCAATCCCATCATCATGTTTCTCGAAATCCGCTTCTAAATCTGTTTCTGAATCTTCAGAACTATTTTCCAAAGTTTCCAGATTATCATTTTCGTTCAGCGCTGAAACTAAAGATTGAAGTTTGAGCTTGTTGTAACGGAGCTGAGAAACCACATTATTTGCGTAGCGAGCCGCGAATTGACAGTCAATCCAATTTTTACCACCTCCTACCCCCTGCTAATCAGTTGATAATCGATTTGATTCGTGAGAAAGCTTGTATGGAATCTTTGTCAGTCGATAATCAAATTAATAGTTTACAGAAATTCTCCCCCACCAATTCCAATACTCGTTCATTGCGCAAGCACATTCACGAATAAAAATGAGGCTTCGACATTAGCAAATTTTTGAATAAAGGGAAAAACCCTCCATATTAGGGAGGGGGTGGGGTCTCTTTCATATGTTATTTCTCTGTGGATAATACCTCAGGGACTGGGTATGACACACGTTTACTATATGCTATGATTACTTGTTAGCTTGTTAGGATTTTTTGTCAGCCCGGGACCTTTTCAATTGAAATAGTTATTACTTGCCAAAAACTTATCATTGGCAAATATAACTGGTGTCTCGTGACTTCCTATTGCCTGGCCTTTCCAGCACAACAAAAATCAATAAAAAAAACCCTAATCATGTGAAAGATAAAACTTTCCAGACATTCTAGCTGGCACAACGTGACAAGTTATTGTCCCTTATGCAGCTATTTCAAAAAAGGTTGTCATAGCTGAAAGGAACTACAGGGTTCAAGCAGCACAAATAATTTACTACTGTTAGCATTGACTTTGTATAATAAGGTGTGCAGGTTCATCATAGTACCACGACCATACTGTAACAACCTTCGCTGGCGCGTTATCGCTCATTATGACTGTACCCAAATATCCTTTCAGTTGCATTATCGACTACTGACAGTGAGAATCTTTTCTGAAATAGCTGTATACAGCACAAGTATAACCAAACTAAGCACAGAATTGCAGAGTCTGCTCCGACAAAGGGCTAACGCTCGAAACGTCAGCTACACACCATATACCACAGGCGAAAAACATATCATATCAACCTTTGTTGATCAAACCTATATTCAGCGTACTCGCCCACGGAGAAAAACAATTTTTTTTCAAAACTAGTCTTCCAGTGTTTAAGCACAGAATTGACGGAGTTATTGTCTGACCGCAAAAATATGCCATATTTTCAACATTTTCAATGTTTCGGTAATTCAAACTCTAATCATGTAACACAGAGAACTTTCCAGACATTGTAATTTGCACCACGTGACAAGTAATTGTCCCTAATATAAACAAGTATAGCCAATCAGAGCACAGTATTGACGGAGTTACTGTTTCGTAACTGCTTGCCTAATTAAAACCCTCGCCTGTGCATTTACACGCTTTTTTTTTATAAGAACAAACTTTATAAGAACATCCAGGCTGAGATTAGCCCAAAAATTAAGAACAAGCTAAGAACAATCACCAGGCTGAAATTTTGATCAGAAAAATTTAACAAATCTATTTAATCATTGTACACAGATTGAGATGTACAAGAAAACAAAACTTGTCAGAATTTAGCTTGGTCATCGGGCGCTGGAAGAGTGATAAGCAAGCTCGTTACGTTCGCGGACGCTGTATTGACAGTTTTTTCGCTGGATGAAACAATAGCAAAGACATATTTCTTGGTGCCATTTTACATGTATTGTTCCGAGTAACTAAATCACTGTTTAAAAATATCAGGAAATAAGAACAATGTAAGAACAACCCGAGGCTGAAATCGCCAAAAAATTAAGAACAGCCTAGCCTCAGCCGAAAGTTATTGGTTCTTATAAAAAAAGCGTGTATGTAAATTCAAGTCATTGCTTGTGCCCAAGTTCCTCAAGGCGCACAGTTGGTATAATTGAACAAAAACAGATCTGTAACAATGAAAAAGCGGTAACTTTTCAAGATTTGTAACCAAAACTTTTGGAAGATGACATTTACAAGAGGTATTTGCCAAATATGAAGAAAATGGCTGTCGTTTTCATACGGAGAGGATTTGCTTAGTTTCGGGTTGGAACGTGACTACACCATTGTTTGTGCATCCGTACCAATACATGAGCTCGGGCCAGCCCGCTTAACCGGGCTGGCCGGCTTTGCCGTTATCCCGGTATGTCTGTTAAACACATAACTTCGCAATTACATGACAACGGGGTCAGCCGACTGTAAGCCATATTGAAACTCATCCCGGCAAACCGGACCGGGCTCATGTAATCAGCACCGAAATTCGCTGCATTGTTATAACAGCCCAGCGTTATGATACATTTCCGATTTCAGAGACTGAGGAATTGCCGGTATATCAATGGACATATAAAAAAACAAATTTTTGGTTCGGAAAAGTTCAGCTCTTACTTTGACATAGCACAAAGACCAAAGTTACACAATTTTAACAGAAACTATTGTTCTACAAACGAAATCTCAGTTTAACTTGGAGTATTGGAAACTACTGTAATTTGGCAGTTATAGATATGCATGGTCTTTTAAGAACTTAAATTAGCACTTCTAAAGTTTCTGTAACGTCATCATCTACGCAGGCTGCGCTAGATTTCTGCAGGAAAATCAGTTTCTTTTGTGATTTTTAATATCTAGGCAGGATCGCTTTTAACATGCCGAAAGAACAATTGACTTTTGGTGAATATGAATTAGTTAACATCTTCCTTCTTCTCTCGCACACAAACGGCTCAAACCAAAAAAAGGTTGCAAATCCAGAACAAAATTATGACTTAATCCT
>JAOBRH010443822.1:0-10609 GCA_027575125.1 Umimayanthus parasiticus | reverse complement strand
TAATAATATTAAAGGACAGACAACTCTAGAGATTTTTTGAAATTTTGAGATATTTTTAAGGTAAATTTCAAAACAATGAGTTAAAATTTTGGTTTGTTTAGAGATTTTATCATTATTTTTTTGTTTATTATGTGTAACCGAGCTTGAGGTGAATGTGTTGTGTAAATAAACGAGGATTTTGTTGATCTTTAAAAGTCTTTTTTAATCTCTGGACGGAGAACAGACCGACCCCGACAGTGAGGAGTTACAACTGCGCCCAATGATGTGTACACGCAACTTTATCACCCTGTGGCAAATGACCACGAAAGCTCTCAATGACCAATGAAAACTATTACATAATTATTTATAAATCTAGCACACAACCTGCAATATTGGCTGACTGTTCAGCTCCACTAAGTTCACAAAATAAAGATTTAATTAAAACTTATTAAATCAAGTTCACTTGGTTACATATGGTGTGAAAAAGATTTCATATAGTGTAATTTTGAATAACCATTAGATAATACTTCAAAGTCACAGGATCATTCAACCAGTAATATGCAAAATAAATTATTAATATTATTAACTGCTGGTATATATCATGTCGGCGGTTTGACCTGGCCCTTTGAGTAATAATTCCAACAGTGCTCATGACTGCAAGTCAAGCTACGAAGAAAACAAAGGGACCTGGCTGAAATCAGGTTGATCGAGCTAGCTGACAAAATGATATTAATGATTCCATGAGATATCTGGAGATGTTTAAAAAAATATTTGTGAGATTAATCATTTATAGGGAAAAATTGATGGATTATAAAATTTTTATTGGGAATTTCTGAATGGATTTTTAGGTGATTGTGTATTATTAATTAACTATGTACAGTACATGTATAGATCTAACCTCAGAGTGGAGAAGGACTCCCAATATTAAAAAATGTGGAGTTTTGTTTGGAAAAAAGAATTGAAATACATGTATTGATCATTGATTTTTCTGGCTGCCTGGGTGACTTTGTTACAATTTAAAGATTTGTAATTTTGGGCTACAATACATACACGTAAATGTACCTTACGCCTTTAGTTCCTGGCTTTAGTCCTTGTACTGAATCAAGAATGCAATGCAGTATTTCCACTCTTGTTAATACAAACTTATGTGGTTGTTCTTCTTTTATTTTCAATGTACATCATTTGTATATCATCTCAGGACTGCTAACAAGGTGAGCATTATTTTGTTCAGGATCCAAGTCCCTTGACTTGAAGTTGTCAGAGGCATGAATGAAATACATGTTCTTTCTAAAATGTTATATAATATTACACTAAATTTTTGGAACATCTTATATTTGGTATCAGAAACAAGCAAAAATATGAGGTTGCATAAAAATGTGGTGAGAATTTGATATTAATAGATAAGTCAAGGTTTCTAAATAAATCTTGTCTCATTATTAATTTTTGTCATCATCATAGTGAATGTTAATTTAAAACATTTTATAATCATGTATTTTGACATTTATTTGTTATCTCCTTGCTGGCTAAATTCAACATTTTTTTCTCTTGTTCAGCTTTTACAGACGCTTGTTTTCGGCACTTAAAAAGTTTGGTTATTATTATTATTATTATTATTATTATTATTAATATTATTTCTATTATTGTTATTAATGTTGTTGATATTGTTGTTGTATTGTTACTGCAGAATCAACTTCAGATTTAAAGTTAACTGATGAACAACAACAAATCTTTCATAATTTCTGTGCAGCACGGGAAGCAAATGGAAGTCCCGCCGCAGGCTTATCACACCAACATTCCACTACCAAATCCTCAACAACTTCCTTTGCGTTTTTGAAGAGCAATCGGAGATTTTAGTGGCACAACTACAGGTTAGTGGATAGGTTGTAGTACATATGATATTCATAGATCAGTTATTCAAATGTCTGCACTTTAAATTCAAAACTTCGTAATTACCTCCTCTCTTGCACTTAACCCTATCTGGACCGGGCTCTTCTGGTGGTGTCACACATGGGGGGAATGCTCCCTCGTAACTTTGGTAATATTAAGAGTATAATGATGAAATCTGACAGGAACATACGATAATTTTTGGTGTCATTAACTTGAAATTTTACTATGATGTCATGATGACATCATCACATGCTATTTTGGTGGTTACTCGTGTCTTACGAGCTGAAAATTTAAAACATCGCAAAGGTTCCTATCAATCACATGGTTACCATGGCAACCAATCCGCCTATGACAAGTTGAAAAATATATGGTTGGATGCGCCATGCCCATAAAATTTTAGGAAAAGTCATGTATTCATAACTCTACTGCAATCTGTTTAGGAGTTATTAACAAAAATGTATGGGGGTGGAAAGTGTCCCCCGGTCCAGATACATGTAGGGTTAAGTAAGCTACATTGTACAGTTTCCTTCACTGTATTTCCTTGATCATTCACAAAAGTTATGCAACTGCACCACTGCAATTTCTAGTCTAAAAATTGTCGCGAGGGAGCCAAAATATTATAAACTCTCTTGGTTTACTTTGGGCTTCCATACCACGTAAATGATTTTTGTAGATACGTATTATGATGTGTTATGTATGTGGTGAAACACTGAAATAAACTGAACTGGACTGAACTGAAGTTACACAGATTTTAGAATGATTGCAACATCACATTTATGACAAACAATTTCAAATCGGCCAAAATTATGTCGGCCTATCCAGGTTGAACCAAACTCTTTAAAACAACCTGGGCAATTCTCCAACCATTTCAGTCGTTAACTTGCCTGTACTGTATATTTACAATAAATTATTTGATATGTGATTGTTCTTTTTTGTCAGGCGCACGTAAATGCGGGACCGTTTGACATTTTCCCGTATGTTGGAAGATGCGCTTTGGATATAATCTGTGGTAAGTGAACAGCTATTTAAAATAGCCAGTGGAAAACGCAATATATATTTGAAAAGGGGGGTCCTGAAATCTGACCCACCCCCAACCCAGTTCAAAACTGCCTCCTTTTCGTTTGAGAAAACTCAGTTGGAATGGAGCTGGATTGGGCCTCCAAGTTTCGTTAGGTCATTGATAGGACCATTTGTTCTCGGTGTTTTGAGAGGCGAGATAGCGCTGTAAATGTTTAAGCGAGATTTTAACGATGAAGCGGTACAATAGAGAGATGAAAACTGGGAGTTGGCGCGGGCCATTTCGGCCCCTCCCCAAGATCCGAAACTTTAACTTCGAAAATTCTTGTTTAAATCGGGGTTCAGTGATGGTAGTGCGCATGCTCACGGCTAGGAGCGTGAGATGGAAATTCTTTAATAAAGTCGATGTTTCTGAAGAATATTACAACTAAAACTAGAAGTGCAGCGAGAAAATGTGGCTTAAAACAGTGCGTTGGTCCTAAACTAGTATTTGGCAGGACCCTTACTAATCGTCCACAGGTGTCTACCCAAGGCACAACTGCGGTCTCGGACCTTTATAACACCTGTGCGATACACTTCCTGAAGGATGTGGTAGTTTCTGTAAACATCATGTGCAATAGTAGTGTACAGAATATGTTACCAAAGCAGTTAAGGTTGGGCCGCACTTGAACAGCGATCAAACAGCAAGCACATGGCATTGGAGCACGCTTCGCGATGGCTACTGTATCTAAGCTTCAAAGGGACGTACTCATCAAAACGATTCGGTGGACCACATACCAAAAATTAAGAGCCACGCTGTAAACACTCAAAAAGAAACTGCGGCCGAAACCGAAAAGCATGCAACTCGTCGTTTCACTCTTCGTTGCAATTACCTTTAAACTCCAGTTTGGGTACCTGCGCTATGTACACGTGCGTGAGATGCCAGGGCGCATTCCATTTAACCACGTTTTCCGGTTCGACCGGTTGTAATGACAAATGAACCAACCATCCCTCTGGAGGTACCTTTCCTCATGAACGGAATGGCGATTCACATTAGTTTAGCTATTTCTGTCTCAGCCGAATCTTCGCACGCACACTGGCGTGATCCACATCACCCAAGGCCTACTGTACGCGAACTTATTGATCAATCAAACTGCAGCTTTTCTGCCGACTGGGAAATCTTCAGAATGTCAAACCGAAAAAAATGCCTAATGGAGGGAGCCCCAGCTTTCACAATTTCGTTCCGTCCAGGCAAAAAATTGGTGTCAAGGAATCCATTAAAGTCTTGGACAATTGAACCTCGTTCAAACTCTGGTAACTAACCACGCTCAAGGTTAAAGGATATTCTGTCTTTTTTTCTTTTGTCTAAAATTTCTTCCAGAGATCTAACTTTTTATTGAAGAAATCCGTGTCATTTAAAATGCCCATTTATACCATGACTCTCCCATTTACGTATATACTAACTATATAGATACCGTCGATAGTAAACTAGATGAATAACGCCAATGAAGAGCATTGTTTTGAATCTGTTTTAGAAACATCGATGGGAAAGTCGGTCAACGCCCAGGAAAATAAGGACTCGGAATACGTTAGGGCAGTCCTCAGGTTCGTATACTTTGCTGTAGCAACCCTTTTAGTAACTCTACAACCAAGTATGGTGAGTGAGGGTAAATGAGAGTGAATGACAGTGAATGAGGGTGATAGTAGGTCAATGTTCAAGAAACTAAGGGCTCGGAATACGTTAGGGCAGTCCTCAGGTTCGTATACTTTGCTGTAGCAAACTTTTTATTAACTCTACAGCCAAATATGGTTAATGAGGGTAAATAAGAGTGGATGAGGGTGAAGGTAGGTCTATGTCCAGGAAAATAAGGACTCAGAGTACCTCAGAGCGTCCTCAGGTTCGTATACATGTACTTCGTTGTAGCAGTCTTGTCCTTTACTCTACAACCAAGTATGGTGAATGAGGGCAAATTGGAGTGATGATCAGTCATTGCCTATAAGAAAATAAAGACTCGGCTTCGGTTACTTTGTGTCTGCTTCCTCCATATATTTTGGCAAGTATGAGAGTGATAACTTCCATGAAAAAATACCCGGCAATTTTCAAATGTTTGTTGGTGAATTTGCGGATACAATTACAGTCATATTCAGATTCATATTCAAACGGTATTTTGCTGGAAGAAGACAAGATCGTTGGCGTTGTTTGAAGATAATATCGCGAACTCCAATCATTTATCGGGCTAGAAAGTTGCAAACTTCGTAGATTTTTAACGTAGAATTCAGAAATTTATTCACTGTATTTGAATATATAACATTCTTTTTTGGAGGAGCCCAAATTAGGGATGAGGATGAACAATCTCAAATTTCTGATCCCTTAGACAAATGTAGATTTGAAACTAAGAATCTGTTAAGAACACGGCTCCGCCTGAGACTAAGCAAAAGAGAGTTTACTTCTGTAAACTGGAAATAAAGTTGAGAATCGCTGCTAAGACATCGCCAGTGACTGTGGAAGCAGTTCATATTTTGGCTAAAGTCGGTTATAAAGGTTAATACATACTAATATACCATTTCAGACCTTCCAAATCTCACCGTTTCACCGTAAGACTCACGGTTTCGGTGCCATCTCACGGTCTCGCGGTTTAGCCTGTTAAATATCACGGTGAGCCGAATGGTTGAAACACCTTTAGTTATTAAATTCAGGCCGAAATTAAACTTCTATTATTTTGTGCATTGTGGGGGCACGCCGATGTTGTACAGGGACGAAACTTGGATTGCTCGTGCCCAAGATGGCAGAACAAAAGAGTGACGATGATGAGAAACTACTCTCACTAAAACTCCAAGAAGGCAACCAAGGTGTACAGTGATAAACAAACTAAGTAGTTTGAACATTGCTAGTACTGCGGTTGGCATTATGGTTCTTCATTCTGAACCTTTTCTGTAAGTCTCAAGGTTTTTGACCCAAATCTCGAGGATCTGCTGTATACCAGCTAAAGGAAAGAACTTTTGAACGTCTACAGACAGATAATCGAAACACCCCGAAACGAGAACTGACATTGGAGAACATTTGTAGCCAAGATCCTTAGCTCAGCCTCAGCCCAGAAAATGATCATGAACGTACTTATACTGTTGAAACTCGAGTTGAGTACATTCCAGTGTTGGAAACAAACTTCCTTACGTAGTGATTAACTGTTTTATAATACGGATAGCTCTTAGATTTAAGTATTACAGGAGTTCGGAGAATGTTGACGTTTATTACTGTTGTCTAAAAATCGATACATTGTAACTTGTGTATTTTCATGGAAAATTTTCAACTGTGTTGAGCATGCTTACTAATTTGGTGAATTAGCAGGTTATTTATCATCCGCGGCAAAGTTTTGTTGTCTTTTTCGTAGGATCAGTGATCTTGTGACAACACGAAGCAGGACCCCCTGGTTGTGGCCAGAGTTCTTTTATAACTTGACCCCTTCAGGAAGGGAGAGCAACAAGTGTCTTCAAATATTGCACGGCTTCACAAATAAGGTGAAGGATATAGTTTCTTGTTTACGGTACAATTATTGTGCTTTGTGTTGTGAGTGATTACAAGTTTGACAAGTACCTGCAAATAACTATACGGCTTCACAAACACAGTGAAGGATATAGTTTCTGTTTGCCATACAATTATTCTGCTTTGCGAGTTGAACAAATTATCGATTAATAACTTTAACGAAGTGTGCTATACTCTTGCAAAGTTTCAAAGCAATCGATAATTAATTTGTAAATTAACGGGAAGGGATGAAAACATTAGATGCTACCTGAGAGAGAGGCTAATTGTTCGTTCGAATCAGTGTACAAGTGGTTCACCCCGCACCCGATGTACACATCGTCTTTTTTAACTTTCAGGATTGTCTCGTGATCCATACTTCTCCCACCCCCACCCCCCTTGTTTACACAAATTTTTAGTTGTTTTCCGGCTCCCGAAATAAGCCACAATAGGTCTTGTAACGCTTCTGAAAACCTCACGCTAGCACTTTGTAAATTCCAGAAATAGAAAGAGCAGGTCAAAGTTAGTAACTACCAAGTACCGAACATTTGGGACTTTATGCTGAAAACTGTGGCTTCAGTAAAGTTTTAAAAGCTTAATAAAGAATAGATGGGAATTTTACATATACATGGGATGGGCATAGATGCCTCGATACCATGCAAGTTGTCACATATTCTCTTTTTAAAATGTTGGGTATTTGTTGTTTACAAAAACCATACCAGTGTCAAAGTTTTCAATATTATATACTAACTTTGATATGTTCTTTTCATTTCTGGCATATACAAGTTGCTAACATCGGATTTTCACTTGATTCAAAAAGCGTAAGAAAAGTCTGTTGCTTTCAGCGCAATAGCGAAAATCATTTCAGGGACAAAGCAACTCCATTTATAGCTCGATATCGTACATATCATGGACAAAGTAACCCCTTTCATAACCCAACTCTATCTGAAGCAAATATTTTGACCGGTTTTTACTGCACTCAGGTTATTGACGAAAAGATCCAAGAAAGAAAATCAAAGGCCAATAATTCTGAAGACGCGATGGATCAAACACATAGCTCCCGACGTCGTAAGAAAAAGCTGGCTTTTCTTGATCTTCTTGTGGAATGTTTTGAGGAAGGGACGATTGACATAGAGGGGATCAGGGAGGAGGTTGACACGTTTATGTTTGAGGTAGGGAGGAGGGCGCACTGTACGTCGGTTGTATACTTGATCTTCTGTTATCTAGAGTGTTTCAAGGAAGGGACGATTGACATAAAGGGGATCAGGGAGGAGATGGACACGTTTATGTTTGAGGTAAGGAGGAGAGCGCACTGATCAGAGAGGAGGTTGACACGTTTATGTTTGAGGTAAGGAGGAGAGCGCACTGTACGACGGTTGTATACTTGATCTCCTGTTATCTAGAGTGTTTTGAGGAAGGGTCGATTGACAAAGAGGGGATCAGGGAGGAGGTTGACACGTTTGTGTTTGAGGTAAGGAGGAGGGCGCACTGTACGACAGTTGTATACTTGATCTTCTGTTATTTAAAGTGTTTTGAGGAAGGGACGATTGACAAAGAGGGGATGAGGGAGGAGGTTGACACGTTTATGCTTGAGGTAAGGAGGAGGGCGCACTGTACGACGATTGTATACTTGATCTTCTGTTATCTATAGTGTTTCGAGGAAGGGACAATTGACATAGAGGGGATCAGGAAGGAGGTTGACACGTTTATGTTTGAGGTAAGGAGGAGAGCGCACTGTACGACGGTTTTATACTTGATCTTCTGTTACAGTGTTTTCAGAAATGGTCGATCGAGAGAAACCCAGTAAGGAATATATAGATATTTTTGTGCGGCGGTTTTCCTATGACAACGTAACTAGTATGAATGAATTAGGAGGCGGACTCCGCTGACTGAGCTCCGCTTGCTGGGAACAATTAGTCTCACCCCCGTTTGGCGTGTTTTTTCACTTACGCAAAGATCAAGTGACAGCTGTTATTTCACTCCAAGTTCTTTCTTTATCTTAAATGAGTCCATGGTAGTACCGTGTTGGTATAGACTCGATGAATTTGAGCGTTACAAACCTCTCGGCTAACAAACAACAACACCGGAGTTACGATACTCTTTTAGAGAAGTGCGTGGATGCCTTTAATTTCCCCGATAGAGCGTTAACGCCGAGAGACTAGATGAATTACGGCACAATGTGCCTGTCCACGGAGGGTGTGACGAAGGAGGAAGAGGCCAAGAGAAAAGCACTACAAGTAGACTTTGCACACCACTGTTTTGTCGCCATAGTTTTTTTTACGGATAAAACAGACGAAAACAAGATGGCAAAGGCAGTAAAACTAGATGTGGCTACAGTAAGAATGAGATTTTTTTGATTTTGATTTAGATATCGCTTCTGTTTGTAGTTGGTTAATATTCTGGGTGAAGTAGTACTGAGAAGGTGAGTTGTTGGTTGTGTTTGATGTTTTGGCAACCTGTGTGGAAGTTATTTTCACTGTATTACAATACAATACGATACAGTAGAATACAATACAATGCAATAACATACAAAACAAGATAATATTTGTAGTTGATTGATCGTCTGGGTTGGTGTAGACCCGAGAAAGAATGTTGTTGGTTGTGACTGACGTTTCTACAAGGTATGAATAAAGTCTTTTGTTGCTGTTGTTGCTGTTGTTGTACAGCCTGCGTGGGGGGTGGGAGGAGGGTCATGGCTCAGGACTGCATTCAACCAAATGGTCAACCACCTACAAACATCGTTCCTTTCATTGTATTAATGACGCTTCTGTGTTTTCTTTTTTCGAGGGCGATTATGAAACATTGATTCCAATACCAACAAGAAAGGCACAGAACAATGTGCCTTTGTGTGAGCTCTACATTTTTGCGGTGTAATTATTAATTAGTGTTAGCTCTACATGTGTAATTTTTCAAATGTGTTATGACGTCATAGTAACATCATAAAGTTGATTTTTTCAGGTAATTTCAGACTGTAGTAAAATAGTACATTGCAAACCAAAAAAACTGGCTTTATTTTGCTAATAGAGGTACAAACTAGCTTTGTGGTGTTGCGAACTATTACTGAAATGCAGAATGACGTAGAGATGACGCCACAAATTGTTATTTTCCGGTTTATTTCCCTCTTTCCAAAGGATTTTCCCAAAATACACAATAATTTTGTTGAGAATATTTATATATCAAGAAAAATACCCCAAACGGCATAAACATAAGAATTTAAGCTGTTTGGTTCTTTCTGCTTCTGTTACCATGGCAACAGTACAAATTTCAAATTTGCTCTTACTATTGAAAAATCCTCCATACCACAAACACAGTCCTTTGTTTCTGACATAAATACTTATTATTAATACATTTCAGCCTAAAATATCTTGTAACACACTTCTGAAACAACAAAATGTGTGAGCTAAGGTGTACGTTGCAATAGCAACAACATAAAACCCCTATGACTCCATTGTTACTGAATGAAATCAATCCAAAGTTGGGATATAAAAATTACTGCCTACTCTGTAACTTACCCATAATGCACCGCTCCTCGTATTATCTCACATTTTGAGGACGTATAGATCGGCAGTTTTCTAAGGTGTTTCGATTTTGAAAATTTACATCACAGGGTCTGGAATGATCAACAAAAGTAATATTCAAAACTGCAAAAGTCACCTTTGATTTCATGGTTACCATGGTAACAGTGTACATTGGGCTGCTTTGAAATGCACATCAAAAGATTCTCCATAAAATTTTGGGAAAGGTTGTGATGTTTTGGCTCTAAAGTCCTAACCGTTTCAAAGTTATTCTAAAAAAACCACTTGGGGGTGGAATCGGCACCCAGGCTGGACAGGGTTGATTAATTAATCCGTTCCACTCACCATCACACACCAGTGAGTGACACAGAAACGAAAATGAGACAGCAGTTGCTTTTGCTTCTATTCTTTTTTATCGACGAAGACAAAGGTTGACATATTTGGTCTATTGCCAAGTTGTGGTACTACTTCAAATATTGTTTAAACATGTGTGTGCTCGCAACTCAGTAGTACTGATTCCTTCTGCCCAATAAACATTACTTGTTATTACAGGGTCACGACACAACTACCGCGGGTATTAACTGGACTTTGTATCTATTGGGCTCCCATCCTGAGATTCAAGACAAGCTTTATGAAGAGGTGGAACAGTTCTGTGGTAAGATTACTGTGAGGGAGGAGGGGGGTGGGGTGTGTTGGACTTTGTATCTTTTGAACG
>JAOBRH010443599.1:5132-17539 GCA_027575125.1 Umimayanthus parasiticus | reverse complement strand
CCCCCCCCCCCCCCCCCCCCCCCCCCCCCCCCCCCCCCCCCCCCCACAAGACACTTTTTCTTACTAACTCTTTATAATTTTAATAATGTTCATATGACCATGATGGCTTTCCATGTCAATGCTGCAGAAAAAGTAAATTGTAGAATTACCAGCTTCTCACAGAGCTTACTTTTGCGAAAGTGCAAAACACAAAACTGATAGATCTGTGGTTTTTGTCGAGGCCCATTTCAAAACGGTTCTAAAACATCGGATTTTAAAAGGTTTCTTTTATCGCTTTTCCAGAGATTAAATGGCGGCTCGTTACCAGTCCAGGCAGAGGATGTATCAGGGGATTGTAAGTAAAGACTAGTTGTTGTTACCTACCTTGAGGCGGACGCATCATTTTTCACCATTTGACTTTATACATACATGGAGGTTTTTACGTTTAGTGTTTTAACAGTTATTCAAAATGAACTAACTTTAACTATGTTCCAACTATTGATTGTAGGGCAATGTTCTTTCTTGGATCCCACGGAGTCTCTGGTTTAAACTGCCCGACCAGCCGAACGACAAAGTACAACGAGTACTGCTAGTTGCTGACGGGAATCTACCAAACGTTTAAAAATGGAAGTTCGTCATCAAGTATTTGACAAGATGAACATGACAGTAAAATGAGTACTGCTAGCTTGACAGAGGTTTAACTTGAATCTACCAATTATGTCAACAGTGATTCTTCACAAGTATAATATTGACGGATAAAGTTCAAGTCGAACCAAACAAACATTTCAGAAAGGAAGTTCTTCACTTGACCAGCTGAATGACAAAACAAAATGAGTTGTGCTAGATTGACAGAGGTTTAACCTGAACCTCCCCAACATTTCAAAACGGAAGTTCTTCATCAAGTGCTTGACCAACTGAACGACAAAACAAAATGTGTTGTGCTAGATTGACAGAGGTCTAACCTGAACCTCCAAACAGTTCAAAACGGAAGTTCTTCATCAAGTGCTTGACCAGCTGAATGACAAAACAAAATGTGTTGTGCTAGTTTGACAGAGGTTTAATCTGAACGAACCTCCAAAACATTTCAAAACGGAAGTTCTTCATCAAGTGCTTGACCATGTACACTATCTGAACGGTCGGGGTTTAATACCTACATTCGAAAAAACTTTTATGGTTTTTGGTTTGCTTGCGTCAAAACAACTAGTTTAATCTTTGGTATACAGTTAGTCTTTTATCTGTAATTCATAACTTAGTGGTTGAATAAAATTGTTGTTGTTGATGCTGTTGCCTTTGTTGCACGTCTGCAATCTAAAAATTGTGATTGGCTCCAATTGTTTCCCGGTATGCAGTCCGTGTTGGCTGATCAACAACATCCCAAAAAATATTTAGGGCTAAACGCCTCAAATTGTAAAGTAACGTTCCACAAAGCCGAATGAATTACAATTATCACAGACATGTACAAACCATATTTTAATTTCCTCCTTACACAACAACTTTCTCTAATAGCTTTCTCTAAACCACAAAATTCGAGCTACAAAACACGGAAACTGGTTGTTTTAGGTACAGCTATTGTTTAACAAGTTCATTTGCATCCCGCTATCAATATTATCAGTGAAAAGCAGACTTCACCAAAGCGTTTATTACCCCAAAAACCAAAAGTACAATAACCGAACTAATCAAAACGTAGTTTTAGCAGTCTACAGATGAAACATTGGTTAAGTATCAAACGAAAACAAACTTAACTTATATAAATATTTCAGATATAAACAAAGTTGCGTAAACCCGATACTGATAACACATATAATTACTCATTTTTCCCGAAACAAGTCTTAACGATAGCTACGACATTACTAGGTATTGTTTCGGGTAGTTACTGTTCCTTTAGATACAATTTGAAGACGTAGCCGTGTGAACCCATGTGGTACAGTTAGTTATGTCTTGCTGCGAACAAGGAACACACACCGCCCACTGTTACAAGTGACTCATCTCCACTGACCAGACAAGGTTTCAATAGTCTTTGTTGAGCATGCGTAAACACACGAAGGAGCCCTTTGAAGTGTAGCTCGGAAATGAGCCACTGTCAGTCTTCACTGGTTTCGTCTCTCTTCGCAAGTGAATATTAGAACTACTGCAGCTAAGTACAAATCAAATGATAGTCGACAATGCGAGCTATTAGAACAACGTAACTGTTTGAGCTGACCTTTCACCAATCAAACTGACCGCATGGCAGGTAATGGAAAATCGGATCCCTATACGAATGATCAAATTATACCATCAATATATTGGAACAGCTTCATGATCCATTAGCCATGCACCATCAGGTCATACATAGTCAGGCATTTACAAATAAGATATTTGCATGAACCCTCACACGAAACAGCCATCATCAGCTGACAGACCTGAACTGAACGTCATCTCACAGGTCAGATGGAGTAGCCCGCTCAGAGGTACTGGCCGCCATATTGTCTCCAGTTGGGGATAACCCCTTCCTCGCTGCTGTGCTTGTCTTCCTTGGATCACTCTCGATACTGGCATGTATAGTTGCAGCATCCGCTAAAGCATGCAACTTTTCCCCTTGGGATGATCCAAGTGGTTCGTCACTATTTCCAACACCAGTGCTATGAATTCCAGGCAACTGAACAACATACAATTCGTTTGATTCAGAGTCTTTGGTTGTTTGGCGTTCTCTATTCGGTTCAACAGCATGAAAGTTCTCGCCAAACCCAACGGCGTTTTCTGTGGATTTTGCAGCCTTCTTAGGTTTCACAACGTTTTTCTTAGGTTTTTTCACAAACTTCTTTTTAGATTTATTCTCAACAGATTTCTTACCAGATGAATTCTCTAATTGCTTCGATCCTGCAGTTGTCTTACTTGCAGCTGAGACGCTCGCAGGATGCCATCTGTCTGTGTCGTCATCTTCACCATCAGCCATTCGCTCCATGGCGACGAAAACTTCAAGTTCTGCAGTGGAGTGAGCATCTGTGGTTTTCACACCACTTAATTCCTTCCTTTTCCTCTTTCGTTTCGATTGTGCAAGAGTTTTCGCAGCAAGTATGGCTGCTCGTTGTTCCTTTATGCGTTGCCTTTCCTCAAGTCTACCTGAAGAGTGGGCTCGAAGATGCTTGTTAAGACTGGTTTTGTCACGATATGCTTTGTCACACAAATGGCAAGGATGAGGCCTTTCCCCCGTGTGTGCACGGATATGCAGAACCAGATGCCACTTTCGTTTAAAAGTTTCAGGACAATGTGGACATTTGTGTGGTCTCTCATCAGTGTGGATAAGATGGTGTTTGCGAAGGCTTGAAGATGATACGAAAGCCTTGTCACAATGGTCACATCTGTACGGTCTTTCTCCAGTATGTGTACGGAGGTGTCTAGCAAGATCCGAATGTCCAGGATATCGTTTGTCACAGAAAGTGCAAGCATAGGGCTTTTCTCCAGTGTGAACACGCAGATGCAGTTTCAAGTTCTGTGCCAGAGCAAACGTTTTTCCACAATGCTGACATTGGTGTGGTTTCTCACCCGTGTGCGTTCGTTGATGTCTTTTCAAGTGTGCCGCAACTGGAAACGCTCTATCGCAAACCGTGCACTTGAATGGTTTGTCACTGCTTTCAGTAGATTTCCTTGGACTTTTGTTGCATATCCAGCAGTTATCATGACCCTGACCTGCAAAGAGAGGTTACTAAGAATAAACCCAAAACAAAAATGGCATTTAGTTGTAAGGACGTCAACGTCTGTAGACATTAGAAAGAAAATGCGATGTAGAATCGAGTTTTAACTTTTACATCGTGAAGATCTCGATATGTAGGTTAAAATTTTGCGCCTTTTCAGCCACAAAAACACTTGTACACGATCACTGATAATTACAATATTATTCAATATCATACGTTTGCACGAGACTACCTTTGGGGCAAAGGGAGCCCAAAGCATTTAGGATGGTTGAGCTGACCATTTGCTCATGTCGCTATCAAATGAATTGGCGAGGTACTAAAGGCATCTCATAATAAAAGCATAAGACATTGGAATTTTACCCAATTCCTTGGTTACTGTAAAACTACCAGCTTCCGTTTCTATCGTTCTGTTTGTGATTATACTTGGTTGCGCCTGCTACTTAGCTCGATATGACTCGTTGGTATTTATAAGCAGCCGCACGTCTGTTTCATGTTTACGAGAATTAAATATGTTGTTGTTGTTTTTACCAAGGCTTGTGTGGCTACAATGAAGATAAATTAATTGCAGTTATCAACTGTATTTTCAACTCTTTTTCAAATTAGTTTCTTACTAAAAAGCTGACATTTCAAGGTCATTTTGAAATTAAGTTTAGATGTTTTCGGCGAGACTAAAGTGGAACAGCCCGAGAAAAAAGAACAAACGGTTCTAAATGTCAGGTTTTATTGCTTTTCACCAGTTGTTTGAAGAATTACCCGAAAATGGTGGGTTAGAATCTTGTACAAAAACTTGCCGAATACGATTCACATTCGCGATCTCTCGTCTTTTGCCCATTTCAAGTACAGAAAACAAATCGACTGCGAGGTTATTTAAATCGAGTCGACTCTGAAAAGCCCTAGTTGTGAGAGCTCATACGTAAAAAAATTGTGTTGTTGCTTTGCACTGCAATATATTTTACTCTGTGTTGTGTTGCATTGCACTGTTGTTTTCCCACGTATCGTATCGTTCTGCACTGCATTATAGGTTTCCGTCCGTTAAGGATAAGTTATGACGTTATTCGTTGGGTTTCTCTTACTAAAGCGAAAAATACTGCATTCAAACACATTGGTAAGGTTAACTCGGCTTACTCTTCAGTTACATGTTGTTCTAACCTTTAAAATTACAAGATATAATCGCTCTGTACGTTGCATGTTTTATGTACAATTACTCAAATTAAAATATCCTAAATGCCTTCAACAGTTTCTTCACTGCAGTCAACAAGAGTCATACTTATAACACCCGCCTGGCATCTAAGTCATCCTTTGTGTTCCTAAAAGTTAGAACCAATAATGGCAAATTTAATATTCGATTTCTTGGTCCAAAGTATGGAATAAAATTGAGGAATCACTCAAAACTTTGAGTTTCCGTAGTTTTAAACGGGAACTCAAAGCTCATTTTCTCAGTTTATATAATTCTGATAAAAAATGAACTGTACAATATAATTTTGTCAGATCATTGCACTTTATTTTACATTATGTTATGTTAGAGTAATAAATAGTTTCATTATAGCCTGTTGCTAATTCTTTCCTTCTCCTCGAGCAAAGTATTAATTTCAAAATAGAATGGGCTCCCAACTAGTTTAGCTTGATTGTATGGTTATTTCGGGAGTCCAGCCACTGTAAAGTAGTTTAATTGATTTCTTTTAATTACTGTAACTTGCAACTAAAGTGCAAATTAATATTTGTTGTTGTTTTTGTTGTATCCAAACAATCACTGTCACCTTTCTTGATATAAATAACAAGCAACACCATCCCTCAACCAAACGCCACCCACACCCTATTGGTAAATAAATCCAACAAACACGATCTCTAACCATCTTCCCAACCACAAACCTTATCTCCACCCCTCCTGTACAAATACCTTTCCCCCATGGTAAGCTGGCGTTTTTCAACTTTATTTTATGTGTAAATACTAATCCACACCGCCCCTTACACTCATTCTCACTCTTACCATTGGGTTTATTGTACACAAAAACCCTTCCACGACACGGCAAGTTATAAAATTTTTACAAATGCAGCAGCAACTGCAAAGTGATTGAACAAGGCACACAGAAATCAGTTAAATGAGTGCTGCAGACAGGATGCTATTACAGATTTTCAGATCCACGTTTCTGGTACTTTCTGCTTTTAAACTACAACACAGCATGTTTGCTGTTTGTTGTCTTTTGTTCATCAGTGCAACCACGTTACCAAGCTTTTTAGCATGATGATGTACGATTATTTGTATTATTACTATTACTATAATTATAACCATTATTATTATGAATAATTAGTAAAGGTACATACTATTATTATTATCATTATTATTATTATTAAAAAGAGAATAAAAAGCTAAATGTTTGATAAAAATATTAAAATATCAAAATCCAAACGTTTTCAACGTTAAAGTCATCACCAGGGTGAAGTCATCGTGAGGGTGATGACTTTTATGTTGAAAACGTTTGGATCTTAACATTCGATTATTTTTGTCTAACCTTAAGCCTTTATCCTAATATTATTAATTTTAATGATTATTATGAAGTTATCATTATCACTATCATTTCTATTATCACTATTATTATTCAATTATTATTATTATCATCATTATCATTATTATGAAAAGGTGTTTCTTAAGTCCAACAATTTCAACTCACACTCCATAATGCAACGACTTACTTTTAAATAGATAGAGTAAAAAAGGTTTTATTCAGGTCATTTTCAAATCAAAATTATTCTTCAGTATTTCCTTGACTTGTTTTTAAAATTACTTTATTCGAGCAACAGATGGACAAAACAGCTAGTTAAGAGACATGACATTTGTAGTCCATCTTGAATAATAAAAGGAAAGTGGAAGCACTTCACGTCTACAAGTAACTCAATGATCTTAACAGTTGCCTTCAACACTGTAGCTTGTGTTCATATATTTATATCTCTTCGAACAAATCTGCACGTATTACAAGATTACATTTAGGACATTGAATGTGTGTATTTCCCAAGTAAAACTTTAATGTAAAATATTCTAATCAGAATCTAGCACGTTATCAAACTGAATGCAGACACTATTACATCGAAAAGGCTGCACACATGATTGAAGATTTTGGTGATAGATATCTCGGCACGAAGCCATCTTCAAGTTATTGCTTTCCGGAAGTAAAGTGCGGTTTAATACGGGCTGTTGGTGCTGCATGAATAGGAGGTAACGGTGCCAAGAATTCATGTTAATCTGTGCAGATGCTAGATTCCATCCTTCAAGCCGCCCTTTTGTTTCTATCTCAAGACACCTTTATCTTTTGTACGAAATTACTCAAACTTATACAACCAGGGTTCGTACATCTTCAGAAATTCAAAAATCCAGGGTTTTCCAGGGCTGTTTTCCGTTTTTTCCAGGGCTCTTGAAGCCCCAAATGAAAATAACAACATTCACAATCAATTGTATAGAACATTCAAAAGTTATTGTAATCACTGTATAGCAACAATGTGCTCCAAAGTGTATCATTTCGATACTAAACAGTGGTTTGTAACACAAAATGAAGTTTGGAAATGACAAGAAAATCTACAGTCTCGTTTGTTACTTGTAATAAAATAAGCAAAATGCACCATTTTGCAAATTTATTTTTTCAATAAAGTTCTGTGAGATTTTCCAGTGCTTAATAAAAGAATTCCAGGGCTTTTCCAGGGGTTTCCAGGGCCTCAAAAATTTTCCAGGATTTCCAGGGCCCGTACGAACCTAACAACACTTAGATAAATTCGAAGAAAAAAATAGAAGTTGTAAAAATGTGAGAAAACTGGTAAGTACCGTACGAGTTTCGAACCTACTACCTTTAGCATCGGAGTCGCAACACGCTGCCACACCATCATCCACTCGTCACTGAAAACTCACCAAACGTTACTGTAGTTATTATAAATTTACATGCAAATTTCATTTTAAATGCAAGATAAAAATTCCGACCCCAACCCTAACCCTCGATTATCATTATTAGCCCTAATGGTGCATTCCCATTCATCGCATCTAGTTTCCAGGTCTCACTCAAAAATGACGGTTTGAAGGATGGAATCTAGCATCTACTTGTGATCTCTAACCAGTCCTTATGTAGTACTCAGTTGCGACCAAGTATTGGGAGGAAAATTGATCAACTGAAAGTTTTTCTGGTGTTTTCCTGCAATCAAACTTTAGCAGTATGTGCTATTTGATTATAACATTTCATACAATTTTTGTATCCTCTTACATGAAGCCACTGATAGAGGGATTTGAAGCTATCTATTTACATGCTGTACGACCATTCAACAAGTGTTTTCAATAGTCCGATGCTTTTTTTTTCTGCAGAATAACAATGTTATCCCTAATACACCTCAGGACCTCCCTGAAAATCACCCATAGTGAGTGGGCCTTTCCTGTTAAAATATTATTATTATCAAAATATTATTACTATTATTGTTATACACATTGTTGGCTCTCATCCGCAAGACGTCGATGTTCAAATCCTACAAGTACACCAAATGCACGATCATTTCATTTACTTCCAGTCGCCAGCATAGTACACACACCAAAAGACTACGAATAATTGTTGTGAACACACACGATATGTCACGCATCTATAAAACAGTTCTTTCGATCAACACTATTATGTTGTACGAACTGGGCACCCCTTTTTGGATAGTTGTTCAGGTGTACCGCCATTAGCAACATTATCATTACAAAAGCCAGTCTTCCAGTGTTCTATTAATATTGTCATTTCTTTACAATTGAAATTTACTTCATTCTTACGCAAGCAATCGGATGTTACAGTGTGAGAACTGTAGTAGTAAGATTATCTTCACTGTATATTTCAAAATTACAAATTGGGTATTTAAAACCTGAAACAAAACTTCAGTCGTTTGCCATAATTCTTTGATAAGCCGTCATTGAACTCATCATATTTGGAAAGGAAATTACTTGGGATTATTTGCCTTTCCCGTTTTTATAATATCGAGCATTTTGGATGAAAATAAATGATTTTGAGGCATATCTTGAACTTGTTCAGGCAAGTTTTGGAAATTTCGCCAAAACATCAACAAAACCTTGAATCTTCTTACTATACAGTTCTCACGGGATGTCCACTGAATGCAAACACAGGAAAAAAGTCAGCGAGTTTCAGAAGATATCAAAACACTTATGTACAGTCAACTGCAAAAGGTTACAAGTCAGTGTGACAGTGATAACCTTATACACAGTTTCCGAGATGAATGGATTTCAACAGCATCTCAGATATCAGAGGGGGAAGATTTTTCGTGTTCAGTATTAGCGCTCCCCGCCGTGTTTCTTGAAAGGGCTTGTGATCCAGCTGGCTCAGCAAAGTCTTCTATAAATGCTGTGGTTTGCTCACCCGAACTTTCAGTATTGTGAAGGGTAGTTGCATGAATAGTCGCTGCGTCAGCCAAGGCCTGCAGCTTTTCTCCCTGGTTGCTTACAGTTGGATCATTTCTTCCACTGTCTTTACTGCTACTGTCACCTGATACATCCTCTTCAGCTCCTTCCTGTGCAACAGCACCAGAAATCTCGCCACACCCACTGGTACTTGCTACGGGAGGGCTTGTTGTCTTTGTGTTTTCCAAATTCTTCTTTTTATGAAAATTCTTTTTACGCACCTTTTCACTGGCCGCTTTATTGACAGAATTCTCCTTTTGCTTCTTTTCTCGAGACTTTTTGCTTTTTTCCACACCACTATCAGTGCGCAATCTTTTCTCCGAACTAACATCTCCAGTTTGCTCATCTGCAACTACTGCTTCTGGTTCTGAGGTGGAAGGCATTTGGGAGGTTTTCTTGCCAGTTTTTGCATTACTTTTTCTCTTCCTTTTCAGCAGGCTTGCACTTGATCGTGCAAGAGTCTTTGCAGCAAGTATAGCAGCTCGCTGTTCCTTGACACGCTCTTTTTCCTCCAACTTCCCTGACTGGTGATCTCGAAGATGCTTGTTAAGACTGCTTTTGTCACGATAAGCTTTGTCACACAAATGACAAGGGTGGGGCCTTTCCCCCGTGTGTGCACGAACGTGGAGTACCAAATGCCACTTTCGCCTAAAAGTCCTCTTACAGTGAGGACAACTGTGTGGCTTTTCACCAGTATGAACAAGATGATGCCTGCGAAGGCCTGACGCAGACACAAAAGACTGATCGCAGTGTTCACAACTGTATGGTCTTTCACCAGTGTGTGTGCGGAGATGCTTAGCAAGATCTGAATGACCAGGGAATCTTTTCTCACAAAACGTGCACGAGTACGGTTTTTCCCCGGTGTGTACACGCATATGTAGCTTAAGATTTTGTGCTAGGGCAAAGGCTTTTCCACACTGTTGACACTGATGCGGTTTCTCGCCAGTATGTATTTTTTGATGTCTTTTCAAGTGGGCAGCGACTGGGAATGTCCTGTTGCAAATTGCGCATCTAAATGGTTTGTCTTCACTAGCGCCATCGGGTTTCCTAGGGCTTTTGGTGCAAATCCAGCAATTTTCATGTCCATTACCTAGAAAAAGAAAATGTTTTCGTACTGCAACAGAGGTTATTCTCAAATGTAACCTCAAACAAAAAAAGTGAGATCTGTTTAAGGAAAACTAACTCAAATAACACCAGGACAATCCATCTCTGGTACTCTTGTTATTCTTTATGGATCAGTTCTTGAAAACAAATTCCAGTAGGTATTAATGGTACATACCGGTCCAGCTGAAAATGTTAATTCAAAAATAAAACTGTCCAACGTAAAATAACTAAATTCTGAAGCATGTGATTTTTGTAGAAGTTCAAAGTCTGGGTGCTGTACTGTTGCAATTGCTTTTGCTTTCACCAACTGCAAGACTACAGTACACAAATTTTCTTCCAATTTCAAATAAATATATAACGAACGGTGCACTCATGACACACTTATTGACAAAAATAACACAAAATAAGATCATATTAACGTCTTCATGACATGTACATGTGAAAAATACTTCTCATAAGATTGCAAAGCAGGATCTAATATTCTTTGACAGTTACAGACAGATGGGTGGATCTTGTCTTCTAAATTCCATTCAACCCCTTTAGTAACACAAGGTTTATCAACATCTACATAAGTTATAATGTAGCGAGAATAAAGGATCTGACAATCTACTCTAAACATTTTATGATGAACTGAAAAATTCTCCCAACCTACTGATAAGAAATGTATGAATAATACATGTAGATAATCACAATTTAGCAATACATAATTTGGCCCTGATGTCAGTGAAGCATTAAAAGATCCCTTTAGATGAAACAACAGCAAAGAGATCCTTACCACCATGAGGACAGAAGGGCAAATCTTGCTCTTCAATAGAAGGAATGGTCCTCAACTGCTGGTAAATGACAAAACGTTCCTTGTGAACAACTGCAACTGTCAAATACTAACATTCTACTGCTGTTATGTTGCAAACTTGCTTATAAAACCATAAAATACTGTTTGCAATGGTCACTAACATAACACAATCTTTTGAACCTTGTTGACTGGTCAATAGACCTTTCTCACACTTCCTGAGACAATTGAAAAATTGATGTTAGCACTCTCTAAGTGTCAGAAATGGAAGGAGCAGGTAATAGTTAGCAAGCACCCAAAATTTGGAGATTCAAGATTGAAAACTGTCACACTAATGCGGTTTTTTAAAAAAAAATATCCCGAAATTATAAAAGAGAATGTATGGGAATTTGCTTGAGATCGAGGCTGGATAGGCATCAATGCCTGTCCAACACAAAATTCCAATACATTCTTTGTTAAATTCTCAGTTTTTAAAAACCTCACTAGTGCCACAGTTTTCAACATTAAATACCCAAATTTTTTGCACTTACTAATTTTGACCTGCCCTTTCCGTTTACAGAGTGCTTATGTAAAGTTTTTAAATGCCTGAGGTAGCCTGAGAAAAGTCTATTGAGTAGTTCTAGAATCTATCCACACCCCTACCCCATGATGACGTTTTGGAATTCTGAAGGTAGAGGAGGATGGGGGGAGGGGATCAACTACGAGAAAACTTATTCATATTTTTACCCTTTGAACAACAAATCAAAACTGCAGTTTTCTACTTCTAAGCTGCAATTAATCACCTCCTCACTCTTAAAAGTTTTCATTTGCCACTAATTACCATCATAATTACCAAAACCCAGCTCCCATCTGGCCTTGTAGCTCAGTTGGTAGAGCAACAATGATCTGTTCCAGAGGTTGTGGGTTCAAACACCAGTGGGGTCACAGATTTTTTCTTTTTCTCTTTCTCTTATGTACTATTTTTGTAAATACTTTTCCAGGAACAAAATAAAGCTCCTGTTGTTTGTTTGTTTGTTGTTTTAGCCTCTGCGTGAGCCCACTTCCTATCTAGGCCTATTGCACTCTGAAGGTATAATTTGGGATATTTTTACGGTCAGCGCTTCAATTCTCCACACACCTCAATGTATACTGCTGCATTAGAACTCTATAAATGTTTGCCATGTCGTGTTCCTGCTTTATTTTTTAAATTCTGATAGTTTTAAATTGATGTATTATAAAGTAAAGTAAAGTAAAGTAAAGTAAAGTAAAGATATGTTATTTATTGAGGGCAACACATTTACTGACATTAGCCTACTCCTATCGACAAGTGTGTGGATCCCCTGATAGAGTGTTGGCTTAACATCCCTGTCCCATCCCTATCCACAGACAGTGTGATGAAAAGAAGGTTTCCAAAGTTTAACCTTCAACCAGGCCAGCAATTGAACCTTGGACCTCCTGGTTGGCA
>JAOBRH010443377.1:0-10616 GCA_027575125.1 Umimayanthus parasiticus | reverse complement strand
AATATCTCCCTATCCTTTTACTGAAATTCGGGAACAGAACGGTTTCGCGTTCCCGGTTGCCGCTGGTTTCGGTGGCTGTGGACTCGTTTTTGCAGTGCGGGCCTCGACTTGATGTTCTCACTGAGTCGGGTCTCGCGCTGTGGGGGCGGGTCTGTGGTCATTGTGGTTGGCGGCGGCTGGGAATGCGAAACTTGTCTATTATTACTCTTTAGCAGTATACACTTCAGTAAAGTTACGCTGGCCCGCCCAGATTAGCTATACTACCTGTAGTGCCAGCAATATCTGTAAACTGTAAACTGTAACTATTGGAGCTCATGTTAAGCCAGTCATCATTCAGAAGTGGACGAGCCATGAAGAGTCTTTGGTTGAAAGTCTTTGAGAGTTTGACGATGGGTTAGTACTCGCTGCAGATAGTAGGTATGACTTCCCTGGATTCTCTGCGAAGTTTGGTTCCCATACAAAGTTTCTTGAAGGAAGTCAAGCTTTTGGTAAAGGCCCTGATCATTGACAGACACAGGCCGAGTGCACCATTCATTCGAACAGCCCTACCATCCACAGACCACTTTCACGACATCTGGCACATTGCAAAAGGTAAATGGTGCACTTAAAACTCTGAAATAACCTGGTAGCTTGTGATGAAATACTGGAAACTGAAATTTTAGGATAAGCTCGTGCACTAGTTAATTCCTACTGGCCATTTATCAACTTTATCAACTTGCTGGCTTACAGGCACAGGGAAAATGGTCGACAATCTTGCAAAGCATGAGTGTAAAGATATTGCACTATGGCACCAATCCATTGTGAACCACTTGTTCCGGTGTGCAGCAACAGCACCAGATGGAGATGGAGATGTGATGAAGGCTAAGTGGTCAATGCTACCCCTTCACATCAAAGATATTCACGAGGAACCAGACAATAGTTACATCCTGAACGTGCCATGGACCTCTTGAAGGCAATGCCTGTAACAAATTATGGATTGAGCCAGGAACAGCTAACATTTTTACTATCCACAGGCTCTTTTTCTACAAGTTCTTGACTAAAACAAATTGTGGACAATAAAGGGACCTGGAACCCCAAGAAAATGCCTGTTGCTAAGATAATGACGGGGAAGGGAAAGAAACAGCCATCAGTAATTTAATGAGGTAGAACGTAGTTAGTGTGTCAATTAAAATCCATTTTTATGTCATGCGGACGTCAGATATGGCGTCAGCGGGTTTCGACTTTAAAGAAAAATGGGGCCTTCCAGAGATGTTAAACGTGTAAGAAAATAGTTGAAATGAAGTTTTGGCGGATTTGAATAAAAGCACGTGGAGCTTATTTAACAACGTTTCATGTTACTGGCGTCAGCTAGTGCGAATAACTCGGGATACTTTTTTGGTATTTTTGAATTGCTCAAAATTAAAAAAAAGAAATCGGTGTCGATCCGAAGCACCATTTTTGCGCTATTTCGTTTTAAAGAAACCAGAAAACTGCAAAATATTCGAAATTGACCATTCAGAAAGCGCGCACGCACGATTCGCAATCATAATGGCATATGCACGCGAAATGTAAGAAATAAACGACCGTAGCAACCTTCGCATTTCAGGTACCTTAATGTCAATATACAGGGATTTGATAACAGGTACCAACCACCAACACAACCCATACCATCCAATGCAAAGTGTCCGAGTATGTAATAAAGATTACTTTCTTATATGCAAACTGATTACCTTAGAATAGACAAATATCAAAGGCATATTACGTTAGGTTCAACTGCAGAAATAAAACTGGAAGAACTGCTGCTAAATCCCACCCTTCTGAAGGATAACAGCAAGATGTCACCCAAGTACCAGACATCCACACTGGAGGCCAAGCACAGCCTTGACATTCACTTTGTGCCTAAGCACATAGCATTCTCATACTGGGGAATGTACGCAAGGTAATAAATGCAAATAAATGCACCTGCATGTGATAGCTACTTCATTTAGAAAATGAAATCACTGCCAGATTTCTGGGAGGGGCCCAGAGGGCCTACACCTTCCCCCTTCCCCTCCCATTTTGGTGGAGTATGGACAAATAATTGATAAGAAAATAATTCAAAAGCTGAATTTAGGCCCCCTCTTTTGAGAATTTTAAGCCATTGCCCCCTCTTTCTAACAGTTTGGATCCGCTGTTGGAAATTGAAAATTTCTTTTTATTTAATAACGCCATACTTTTAACCCTTTTTCTTTTTTCAGACATGAAATTCAGATTCTGAAGGTTCTTTTAAAGGTGCAAGCTCGACCTACCACAAAACCTTGGCTGACACAAAAAAGCGTTCCCTGCAAAAAGGCTTAGGAAATCACAAGCAGACTTGTCCAAGACAAGGAAGACTACGCGATGTATGTGACCTTAGGTCACCTTGAACCCTTACATCACATGGAAACTTTAGATCACCTAGAAACCTTGGACACTATAAAAACCTTAGATTACCTGGAACCTTTAGACCACCTGGAATCCTTAGATCGCATTGAACCTTTTTGATCACCTTGAACCCTAAGTCACCTTTAACCCTCAGATCACCTTGAACTTTTAGACCAGCTCGAACCCTATATAACCTTGAACCCACCGAACAACTTGAAACCTTAGATCACATAGAACCCTTAGATCACCTTGAACCTCTAGAACAACTTGAAACCTTAGATTACATAGAAACTTTATATCACATAAAATCCTTTGGATAACATAGAAATATAGATCGCCTGGAGCCTTTTGTCATCCTGGAACCCTTAGATTACAATGAACCCTTAGAACAACTTGAACTCTTAGAACACACAGAAACTTTATATCACATAGAAGCCTTGGACAAGAGAAAAACCTTAGATCACATTGAAACCTTAAATCACATAGAAACTTTATATCACATAGAAACCTTGGACAACAGAAAAACCTTAGTTCATTTTGAAACATTTGATCACATAGAAACCTTGGGCAACAAACTTTAAATAATATGAAATTCTTAGGTCACCTTGAACACTTACATAAAATTGAACCTTTTCGATAACCAGGAACCTTTTGATCACAAGGAACACTTAGTCACCGTGAACCTCTTCATCACCTGGAACTGTTAGATCACCTTAAGTAACGATCCATCCAAGAGGTGTACTGTTTCGCCGCAACGCCTGCGCATTTCTTTACAGTATTAATCAGATTATCAAATTAAAATCTTCTCTTCTGATTGGATAATACCAAAAAAAATTGCAAAAAACACATTTTCCGTGTTTTTTTTTCCAAATATGGAAAAAGAATAAATTGTTTTATTGTATCTGAGAATTTGGCCGAAATCCGTTTTGCGGAACTGGCACTAGTGAAATTTCATCATTCCTCGAGCAAACTTGATTGAGCCACCATTTTGGATTTTTCCTCTGTGATCTCAATTCAGCAACTGATGCTCGCAATTCTTCGATATTTTCATGTAAATAGTTTTTATATTTTGTTGTATATATTGCATATAGTTTTTGTGAATAGTTTTAGTTCAAAATCGCGAAGTTTTTTGAGCGAAATGCCGTGGTCTGCAGGTTGCCACTGCAAGCAACACGACACGTGGTTTCCAAACATGACCGTATCCAACGCGGTTCTCCGTTGTGCTTCGCCAGCTGAACTAAAGTTCTGCAAAGTCAACCCCAAACACGCTGACAGGAAGAGGAAGATATGTATCAACTGTAGAGGTCGTGTACAAGAAGAGTCAGCAATGCAAGTAATGCAAGCCAACTGTGAATATTCTCAGCGGTTCACCTTGTTTTACCATTTAAGTAACTTATTTTACATTTATTAAGAGTATGTGATTTGCAAATATGCAGAATCCGTTCCTTTGTTAACTCTTATATTTAAGGACTTACTTAGAAATATATATTATTTCAACCTTACCATGGTAAATCTGTAAATAATCGTAAACAGAAATATTAAAACATTTTTTGCTGTAATTTTCTTGGTTTTTCTTGCGACATAATCCTACAAAATAATTTTTCATGAACATATCTGAAGGTCACAGCTAGCCACCACCAGTCCCACTGAGAAAGTTCTGGTTCATTTATCCAGGAAACAGTATTAAATACCCTCTACTGTCGTCTATTCGCAACCACTACCCACAACACAATCAAAATTCAAATTAGCTTTTAAATTTTGTAGCCATCACACTACCATTAACCGTGACAATTTTACCCCAATTTCGATGTATACCTTCAATTACCCGAACAAGGAGAGAACCTGACCTGCTTGCATCTTCACTCTACATGGAAAACTTCGAGAATCTCACCTGCCTTCCAGAGAAACTCCATTCCACACGGGTTCCACCATACACTGCAAATGTGCAATACTGTCCCAGCACGTGTTCAACCACCAAACAATCCTTCGTTTCAACATGCCTACTTTAAAAACCCTTTTTATAACTTGGAAAATTATTCAATGCTCATACCTCATAAGATGCCCCTTTAGAGTTAATCCTCCCGCCATGTCACATATATTAATCTTCGCTCTCTGCAAATTCTCTCCGCATGACATTTACCATACACATTCAATATAGATGAATGCAAATGCCCAACGGGCAGATAAACACCGCCGCGAAGCCTTTCATTGCTTTCCTCCACTATTTGGCTTTTATTCATGATTTCCACCCGATCGGCGACATTTTTTTAAAGGTCAGTTCGGTCTCTTATAATTATGCATATTTTTTGAAACCAAACCCACGGCACCCAATTATTTATCCCCGCAAACTTTCCCTAAGATCGCCAAGTTTATGTATTTTACCACCCACCCGTTAAATCATAATTTTAATTATCACCACAAAACTTTTATTTTTTTCTTCAAGATCTACACCTTTATTTTCAATTATATTTACATTCTCTCTGTCTCCTTGAAATGAAAAAGGACTCGACACGAAAGCGTTGGGCAAAGGACCGGCGCCGGTCTAGAAACACTTTCGCCCTAAGCCAAGCTTTGTCTCAGAAGACTCTTGGCTATACAGAGGGCCTTGGTGTCAATGCACTCCTTCTCTTTCCTTCCACCCGGGTTTCTACTGCTCTTTCTCTTCCTTTCACAACTGCATCCTATAAATAGATATTTACACTTAGCATTTTGATTAATTAAATTGCTACTCTTATCTTTAATCCATTACATTATATCTACATTTATTACACATACAACTTATTTTTCTTTATTACAGTATCTTTCTAAACATATAGAATATAATTTTATCTCTCTTCGTATATAAGATTTTTCTTTATATTTTACCAATCCGACACGACCATTGTAAATGATTATTATTTAGGGAGACTTAATTTTATATAACTAATCCACACTCTCTCCATCCCCCACACCGCGGAAACCTTTTTAGCCTTATTCGCAATCCTACCAATGTGTTAATTTTATGCCACCCTGAACGTTCCTTTTCCGCAAGTCTTTAAATCCCAGTCTTAGTCCATGAAATTTTTAACATCGCACACACAAGGTCATATCAGATCATTGTTCCTCCAAAATAATCTAGTAAATCCTGGTAACTGTTTTATAAGTTTAACAACCTTACAAATATTTTTCTACGGTAAGATCATTTCCTAATCACACATATTGCAGACATTTTGGATAGTTTAACTACAGCAAACTCTCCAGAGCCTTGGTCCTTTGGGAGTAGCACCAAGAACGTAAAAATCAAAATGTCACATAAGTCGCTAGTGAATCCACTGCTTTTTATATTTTTTTATAAACAACAACAAGTGACCCAGATGATGGAGATGTCAACAATGACAATTCAGTTCAGCCTCAGGTAAGGTTTATCACTTTGTTAAAAGTATTTTCAGCAGATTCTAAATTGTTGCATACATGTAGTGTGTGTCGCTAGAACTTTTTAGGGTCTCATCTTGAATTCTATCAAGATTTTGGATATTGTGAAGAATACGTCCCCCGTGGAACAATATATGCATGTACGTGATCTTTTTTGATCGTGTCATCCAATATGTCCCCGGATAGTTTATAAATGCGACTGAATTGTTATCCATCACATGCTCTTGGCTGGCTGTTGTGTTTGTCTAAACCTAAAAGAAATATATCTAAATACATCAAAATATAATTTTGACACTTGTCACCTGCCATCTATTTTTAAAAAATCACCTCGAAACCTGATTTTTATAATCTTTTCTGCAGCAGCTTCCCGAGCCTCCTGCCATGTTGGAGCCAAATGAAGTTTCAACATCAAGAAGTGTTCCAACAACTTCAGAAGTGGGTGCTTCTTTGGTTCCAAACGAAACTTTGCCATCAACATCATCCCAAACAACAACAAACCAAACCAGTAATTCGCGGAAAAGCCGTATCATTTATCATGATATTAAGGAACGAAGCAAAACAAAACTACGATCCGATTTAACAATGGCAATTGAACAATTAGCCAGGCAGATGACATTAAACACTCCTGACCTAAGCGTTCTGTTTCTTGACCTAACGAAATCCAAACCGTGGATGGACCTTTGTGGTGGGCAACCAGCATTGACTCCTGTTGCCACTGAGGAAAATGCTTATTTGAAAACCCTGGCAAAAGAATACCAGAATTGCACCAATGAAGAATCAGCCAAAAGAGTGAGTGAGCAAGGGGCTAAAATAACTACTAAGGTAAATATAAGCGGCTCAGTTGCAAGTAGTCGGATATCTTTTGATGGAACAACAACCAGTGCTAAGAACCGGGTGGAGGCAGCCAAAGAAATGGCGAGGATTCGAAGATATGCAGATGAGCGAAGAATTTTATCAATCATAGCTAGGGACTTCTCAAACGGTAACCTAAGAAAATATTTCAGCTGTAGTCGCAGCACCATTGCTGGAGCGAGGGCTCATGCCATTTTGTTTGGTCAGGGAGGAACCCCAAAAGATAATCTTAAGTTCACAAGGAATAATGTGTGTGACGAGACCATCGAACAATTTTTTGAATTTTTTCAAAAGGGATGAAATTTCGAGACCCTCATCATGAAGAAGTGTAATGGTTAATGGCCAGGAGACTCCAGTGAGATATTGGCAAGACTCGGTAAAGAACATTGTTCAACAGTACCTCTTGGAATTTCCTAACGGCGTAAAGAGGACATACATTTAAAGTCACCTGCCACAGAACTTTAAAATGAACACCATGTTGGCTGGATTATGTAATATCTGCTACGATAACGGTTATTCCAATTGTGATGACATCCGTGCCCTTGTCCATGAAATCAGCCAACAGCCAGGGTGTGCGGATGCTGCAACTACCCTAAAGGTATTCAGTGATCACCAAAGGTATCTTGCAACTGAACTTGCCAAGCAGGTAAGCCATTTAAAAGCTCTTTTTTATAATATAATGGCATTTCAAAAAGTAAAATTGTGGAAAACTACAATTTTATGCAAGGCAAAACAACTTTAATTTGATATTTTACAATTACCGGTAGATCTAAAGGGTGGCTAGAATTGTTTCCAGCCATTTGAACATTTTTCATGATCCATTTTCAATTATTGAAATGGAAATCAGTTTGTAGGAGCTTTCAAATTTGGAAAGAAAATAAAGTTTAGCAGGTAAATTGTAAAACAAGAAGTTTAATTTTAAATATGGCAAAATTAAAAATTAAAATAATATACAGTCCAATATAGGTTAGCCCCCAGCAGAAAGTGGTACTCATTTTACTGACCTCTTAAGGATGGAAAGTTGAGTCAACTTTTTTTGGAAAAGTTAAAATATATTTGACACCCAGCCAGAGCCAGGGGGGACAAACGTGAGACCATGTAGTACTTAAGAAAGCAGAGATCATGCCACTCTGCTGTCAGATGTAGCCATATCACAGTAAAATAGATTTTGACATCGGAACAACTTAGTGTCATTGATGTTAGAATTTTGTCCATAGGGCAAAATGCTAGATAAAATTGTACCAAAGTTAAGAAACTGTATCTGTTTGCATTTTAATCAAACAACTATTGCCAACAATAGTTTATCTCCCTCAGTCTAAAGATTCCTGGAAGTATCTTGCATCAGTACTATCAAGATGCCTAAATAATTGCAAAAATGTAAAATTTGTTTATTTCTCATATTGCTTTGTAGGCTGATAAAACACTCCCCATGTCTGGAACTATGTATGTATTTTTCATTTGGAGAGTGCAAGGAGGTGCATCCTGACAGCTGTCCAGCCTTCACCTGTTTTTATGACGGTTGCAAGCTCCTTCGAGAAAAAATTGAGCTTTGTGGCGAGAAGAAGGAGTATGGTAACCGACTGCAAGAGTTCATCAAGGTCCATTGGCAGTACTGTGCCCATCTCCTGCCTAATAGAGTATATATATTTATTTCTGTATTTACTTTTAAGTGGTTTTTCGCATTTTGGCATGTGCCTTCATCAGGGGTCACTGAATACAGTTGAACCCCGATAACTCAAACCCTCAGTAACTCAGATTTTCTGCTAACTCGAAGCAAAACTAATTTTCCTTGAATTTGACTCATATGTTTACTGTAATTTTAACCCTATAACTCAAAGCCCGATAACTCGAAACCACCCAACTCGAAGCGATGTTTACTTCCCTTCAGATACTTTGCTTTGTAGTTTTACCCTCGATAACTCCAAGTCGATTTGTGGATAGATTTTTCAACAAATGTTAAAGCGACATTTAGCGCAAAACATTCTGAAGAGCAGTTTCTTTATTATACTTATAGTTTTTATGCTTTTGTTTTGTCGTTTTTATGATCTTACAATAAAACATAAATAAGCAAAAAACCACTTTAATCAAGTGTTTCTAGTCTTTTTGTTCAAAACCCCTAGACCTCAAAGTAATTTTTAAAATTTCCCTCGGCAATTCAAGTTACCCGGGTTCAACTGTATTCATAATGTATATGAATGCCTGTTTTGTTTTCACAGTCCATGAAAGGTGTTAAGTGTGCGAAGCTTCACATTGACCGTGCAAAGGCACCAAAAGGTATCCCCACTTTTCACCTGATCTCCACGTTTGAAAATTTCCAGTTTCCACTTGAAGGTGAACTTACTGGTGGAATCGTTGCACAGTTCCTTGCTGGAATCGGCAAAAAGTCAATGAAAGCAAAGAACAGCCGAGAAACTGTTGCTAATGCAACTGCTGCAGCAGTAGCGGATGATGAATTCCTGGTTGGTGAAAGTGGCCAGTCTGAAAGCATATCAAGCACTGAATCATATTCTGTCGAGTTTATTCAACATTCCCAAGAGTCTCCAGCTTCAGTTCCAACATTTGAACCAATCCCACAAAGTTACAGCGAGTACAGTAGGCTCAAATCTGGATTTGCCCTAAGGTCAACTTCAGGGTCAAGTGTTCTATTCACAGCAAAGCAGATAGAAATTATGATTGTGTTTTTAAACAAACAATATTCGACAAATATTAGATCAGACCCAAGAGGTGTGATAGATGCAATGATGGAATGTGGGGAAAAGCCACTGACCGCAACCCAAATCAAAAGCTTCTGGGGAACCCACAGTCAAAAGAAAAAAAAGCAGCTGGAGAACATGTGCATACATGTTGCACAAATATGTGCGGATGCAAATGAGCAGACCCCCTGACGAGGTGTACATGTATTACAGTCTGATAGACTTAAGAAACACTAAAGCAAGAAACATTGGAAAACTGTTTTACACTATTTTAGTAGTAAGGGAAAAAGTCAGACATCTTCTAATTAGCTTGTTTGAAATAAGGGTTCGATGGTAACAAGTCCACACTGATGACTTTAGCAAAGTTCCTTAGTTGCTGCTTTTAGTTTAGATTTCTGGTTTTGAATAAATGGTATCTTTGAAAACAAGTATTTTGGTTTGCTCCCTAAACTGCAAAGAGTCAGGTCTAACCAGCACCCTTATTTCGACAAAACGTGCATAGTTTCTTATCTCGAAAATAATATGCTCAGCAGAATGGGTAAGACTGTAGATGGCTAAACTAGATAAAAATAGAAATGTTTGTTTTTAAAATTTGTGAAAATATTTAACCCATAAAATATAGTAAAGATTTAGGATAAAAATAATAGAATAAATATAAATAAATTTGTTTTTTGATTGTGTGGCTAGCAACAAATAGTCACATGTGCTAAACAAATGGGTTGAAATGAAAATATTTATCAATGTCAAACAGTGACACTTGTATCAGAGGCAACTCTGTCGCTGAAATAGAAGCATAAGTGGAAGGGAAAATGCCCGTGCAATTAGCATTGGACCTGATGCATTTTTTCCGCTCAGCGGAGTACATGTAGATGTCTTTTAGTTTTAGCGAGTGAGCTGTCTCGGGTGCCCAGAATATCTCTGGAATTCTAGTGTTCAGTATTCGTTATGATAAAATGATGCATTCGAGCTGAAATTCCCAAAACGTTGGACAACAGAAACTGATATTGTAAAATGCAAACAGTAACAAAGTCAAAGAACAAATAGATAAATATAAACGTTTGTTCTTCTTCACGCAAACAACTCTTCGATTACTGGCATCAATTGCAGATCTGGTCCATTACCAGTTTCGAGCACCAGTTCTCCACTTCAGATCCTCTCAAATGTACTGGACAAAAACAGCAGTTCCTCGGGAGTTAGTTCTATACCGCCAGGGCCCACGGAGCTACTTTGAGAAAGGGGGGGCTGAATAGTGACTCAAAGTGGGGGGGCTGAAAATAC
>JAOBRH010443267.1:0-10616 GCA_027575125.1 Umimayanthus parasiticus | reverse complement strand
GGAAGGGCAAATGACCCCCCCCCCCCCAAATTCTAGACCGGAAGTTAATTAAAGAGTAATTTTTTCAGTATATTGGCACTGATTTGCAAAATGGTAGCTAGCTTCAGCCAGGAAGAGCAAATACCCCCTCCCCCCCCGGCAAAAAGTTGAGTCTAGTTACGGCCCTGTCAATGATTCTATGGAATTTTAAAAACTCAGTGCAACTTTGATGACTTGATAGAAGTTTACATGTCAACATGACCGGAGACATAAGTTAATTTTACCCCTTGTTCCCGCAGAACGATTAAATATTATGAGATAATTACTAAATTAGTGATGAGACTTCATAATTCTACAAGATATACACTCTTTTTTATAAGAACCATTTTTTTTTATAAGAACTTGGCTAAGGCTGGAAAGTGCCCCGAATTGAAGAACATGCAAAGAACATACTGAGGCTGAGAAAAGGCGAAGAACCTTTATTTTGGATGCTGCACAAAGTATTGGAAATTGTGTATTTCTCGGCTACTGTAATTAAAAAATATTCATCAGTGCAACATCACCTTTAGTTTTGTTCATGTACAAGTTAGTTTTAATTATTTTTTATTTGTTATTATGTTTCTTTCCAGGGTAGCAGCTGATTTAACAGAGCGTATTTGTGCTTCCGGTTGATTTGTACGATTGAAAAATAACAACTGCCCACCCAACTGTTTAAAAACATTTTTTAAAAGAACACAGCGTCAGCTGTTCCTATAAAAAAAAGTGTAGTAACAGTGCGCTGCCACTTGCCTTTAACTAGATGATATAGAGGCTCGTAGTTAATAAACATGTATAAAACTATGTTATTAATAGTCATTATTATATAAATGCATTGTAGGTACGGAAGTGAGAAGGTAATTCCCGTTCTGCTGAGACACGGAGCTGACCCGAGCTTGAAAACCAAGTACGGATGTACGGCCCTTCACATCGCAGTTCGGAAAGGAAACATCGTCATCGTGCAGTTTCTTCTGCGGAACAAGACAGTGATTGTAAACGCGCAGGATGCGTGTGGTTACACACCACTCCACGATGCGTGTTCACGCAAGAACTACCAGGTGTGTTTGCTTCTGCTAAAGTACGGTGCGGCCATTGATATACAGACAGTTGAAAATGTGACGCCAATTCATATTGCTGCGACCTATGGTGATGTGCGGATTCTAGAACTGTTACTTGATAAAGGTAAGTAGGAAGAATTGTGCAGCACTAAGTGTAAATATTTTGGTATGACGCTACTCCACAGCACTGACGATTTTCACTTTTTGCTTTGCAGTTCAGATTGTTGTTAACTAGACCTAGCATTAGAACAATGCAGAAATTTAAAGCACCATTTACACTTGACTTTAGCTGCTGAACAAGGGCAAAGCATCATGAGTCCAGTTCTGCAAGCTGCTGTAGTTGGGGGCAATACTGAAGCCGTACAGGCCATCTTACGGACAGGAGTGGGTGTCAACCAATCAAAACCCAACGTGTTTGCAGTGCTGCACGCAGCGACAATATTTGGCGAGCTCACGGTAATCGAGTCTTTGATATCCAAGGGTGCTGATGTTGAAGCCAGAGACCACGCCCTCAAAACACCCCTACACTGGTTCGTAATTTAAATGGAACGACTGTCCTGTAAACAGTTATTTTGTAGATTATACACAATTTGTTGTTATTGATAAACAAACACCTTTAAGTGCAATTTGGGATAAATTGTTCGATTTGTAGTAAGTCTTTGTGAAAAATGTACGTGTTCTATTTTCCCCAGAGTTGCATTCAAGGATATCTGACTACTTGTTTTAATCGCAATGGCAAAAAGAATAACAAAATTACTTTGCTTTTGATAGCTAAGCTCTCAATTAGTACCTGCGTGTATTTCCTGACCGTTACATCTTTCAATGTTGAGTCTGTGTCTTCTTAAAATTCTTTGGTTAGTCCTGACATTAGTGTAATGTAGCACATTTTTTTCCCAACGATTTCCATGATAAAGTTGACCACTCGAATTTCTGACAATTCAAATATTATCAATTATTGCTATTATTGTAGTCATCGTGATCAGTGATAATGATTACAGTCGAGATTATATCTTTGGGTATAGGAATGATTATGATTATGGTTGTTCTGTGATTATGGTAATCTATCATCAGTATATCAGTATCATTTTGATTTTGATTGTGCTTATGATATTGATTATGATGAACGTGAAGAAAGTACGTCGGCTTTTAAACAAGACCTTTTGTTCCAGGGCGTCCATGTACGACAGAACTAAAGTAATACAGATCTTGCTCCAAGCTGGCGCGGGACTCGACGTTAGGGACGGTGAAGGTTTGACGCCTTTTCTTTCGGCCGTCCGCGCTGGACGTCTTGGGTCCGCAAAATTTCTACTGGAGTCTGGGGCCGACATGAGAACCAGTGATTCCTCTTCAAAGAACTGTCTTCACGTGGCGATCGAGGAGGAGAATTTGGAGATGGTCGATTTCTTGCTTCAGCGGTCAGGTCTAGAGCTGATAAATATGGTAGACAAGATAGGACGCGCTCCACTACATTACGCAGTGTTATCCAGAAACAGTGAGGTAGCCTTACAAGACCTGTGAAGGCCATTTCCAGGGTACCAATTTCACCTTCAACTCTCGCAGGCAACTGACTTAGACCACATTGTAGTGGTTGTTTATGCGCGCGCAATTTTACATCACGATACTACAGAAAACGTGCGCAATTCTCCCGGTTTCCTACATGGAAGACTGTAGAGGGAGCTGAGTAACAAACAAAAAGGTGGACACCAAATATGGTATGATTATCCCAAGATTGTCATACCACTCCAAAAGAAGAGTTGAAAATGTTACAATTTTTTCTGAATTAAACGCAGGCATGTTGCACACTCGATTTACACGACGTAGTTTGTGTTCAACAGGATGATGGCATAAGCTGCAGGATCCATGTGAGAGTTGTGGGCAAAGTTCCATGGTAGCCGTGTAAATTGGTCTTAACCAGTCAAAATACAACTAACCGAATACTCTCGTTCACAGTTATAATGCGTGCTCGACCTTTGACATCTTTAAAGTTGAGTAAGAGATGGCCAGAGTTCGCCTCGACTACGCGTGTTGAACCTTATTGACTCCAAGTCTGGAAAATTTGAGTTGCTGCGTCAGATAGAACGTCACAGCAGTTGATATGGCATGTTTTTCACGCTAAGAAGCTAAGATGCGGTAATAACATATAGTAACTTAATACCGGTCTTGTGGACTGTCACCTCCTCCAGGCATTAAGTAAACTCCTCGCGATATTAGAGTTAATCTAAATGAGAGTACCTATCAAATAAACAAACAAATTGGAAAGTTGCCGTTTCGACGTTAGCATTTCTCCCTTGTTAACATTCCCGCTTTGCTTTGACAAACGTCAAACGCTAGAAAAATCAGTTTTTCACCTGGCCTTACAGCGAAAAACATGCCATATCAACTCAGGGTGATCAAACCACACATTTAACTCTCGTCACACCGTTCTCGAGCAACTGTTATGCTCGTAATGTCGTTTGTCTATGTCGTTGTTAGTTACTTGTGTTACACGCTTTTTTTTAATAAGAACCAGTACATTTTTGCCGAGGCTCTTTGTTCTTAAGTTTTTGCACAATTTGAGCCCCAATTCATTGTTCTTAAATTGTTCTTGTTTCCATCATGTCAGTTTGGGTATAAACTGCAGTAAGAAAGCACAAATACCCTGTTTATAACAGTGTTCCCAAGAAATATAAAAGAACAATTCACTAGCAGACAAACTTGTCGGCACTATCATAAAACACGTGCGGCACCGGCACTTTTGAATTTCTTCTCTGCTCATTGTGTTTCAAACTGAGAAAGATCTGCAATGACAAGACACATATAATGACGTGATGTGTTGTGGTTTTCAATAAGAACTTGCAGTTACATTTGCATCTGAAGTCGAGCCTCAATTGCTCTTAGCTTGGTCATAATTTTCGGCAATCTTGAACCTCGTTGTTCTTATAAAAATGTTCTTATAAAAAAACGGTTAGGCAGAATCTTCACACATGCAGGTGGACTTTCTTAAGTTGGGCGCTCCAAAGTCTTGGCAAAACGTGGATGCGAAGTGTAAGTTGAACTTACATTTCTTTTGGCCATCAACTTGAATGGACTTCCACTGACTTCCACCGACTTTGATCAAGCTCAAATTTAGAGGCAAGGCATGCGAGTTCTTCAACAGTTGCCAAACAAGTTTTCAGAACTTACTCGAAGCTGTGTGACCTATCTTGTATTTCAGATAATTGTTGATTCGACGATATTACCTTCATTTCCTATACTGGACATAGTGCATCTGGCGTGCAAAACAGATGCTGGTTTCCATTTTAATATTTGAAAGCGATCTTTATGGAAGTGTTTTATTGTATACAGTTCTAGTATAGTCATTCTGTGGTTTGATCTTGAACGAATAGCAACAAAAACTATGTTTGCACCACTCTCTTAAAATGCTTCCCTAAGCAACATAATTAATCAAGGGTGTAGCCGAACTGTCAAAAGATTGTCTCATGCTCTTCAAACTCAAGATTAGTTATGCAAATAAAATAAACTCAGCTTTTGACCTGACTTTGCTATTCTGGAATTTATACCGTCATAATTACTGTGTTTTATACCGTTATAATTTATAACGTGTGATCGATCGAGGAATAAAGAACCGGGCCGTCATTTTAGATTTATGCAAACGAGATTTCCCCTGCGGTACACTTTTCTACATTTTTCAGATGTTGCTACGGAGTGTTGCGAGAAGGTTGGTGCAAAAAATCTTTGTGTTGCAATTTGTTCATTGTTGCCGTATTGCATGTTCTTGCTAGACAGACTGGACTATTCAACTGGTCTCTATATATTGAATTTGTCTCTGGGTTTTAGATTCTTGAAGCTCTGATTGAAAAAGGATGCGCGTGTCTAGTGATGGATGAGAATCTCAAAACTCCGCTGCATTTGGCAGCTGAATTTGGAAAAACCAGGAACGCAGATAAGCTTCTAGATGCTTGCATGCCTTTGGTGGCTCAGCGCGATGAAATGGGAAGACTCGCGTTGCACTATGCGGCTATGAACGGACGAAGGTAAGATGAAGGATAAGTGAAAAGACTGAAACTTTTTAAGCAAAGATATTTGTAACTGTTTTCTTGATTTTCTAACCTTAACTACATCTAAATGACAATTTGTGTTATAGTTTATTAGTATATTCTAGTGACCTGAATACCTTCAAACTTTTAGTCTATTACTCTATTTCCTATTTTGGGTATAAATAAGGTTTTTGTTCATTGTTGTTGTTATTGCTGCTGCTGTTGTTCAAGTAACAAGTTTGCTAATGGTCAGAGAAAAATACAGCAGTTTTGATCAATAGAAAACTATCATTTAGTTCCTGGAAGTCCCTAAGCTTTCGAGATGGCAAGGTAAAAGATAAAGGAATTCTAGATCTCGAGATAGGTTTGGTAACCGCTATGGTAAAATCGACGAAAATGAGACAGACAAGTGCTGGACTATATTTTGTTGTAAATCACAAAAGATATATATTTTAAGTCAACGCTTTACTTTATGGTATGTTATTGTCAATTAATTTCTCAGAGGATATCTGCCAATTTCAAAGTGTTTTTGACACCGCTTATACGCCCCCTCGGATATAGGCACTCCCGTTTACTAGGCCCACCTAAAACTGCTGACAATCTTCTATAAGCCCTGGGCTGTCTAATGTCTTCAATGTTGAACTTTACGGTAGAGCGCTTGTCACGTTTTGTTTTCGCAGACGACAGGAGAAATGAATCCAGTTTGTTGCACTCCTATTAAAGTACAGCTACTGTGTTCTGATATTTCATATATTCAACGTTGCTCAAGTTAATCTCGAAACCTCTCATATTCTAATTTCAATCCTTAGTAAGCTTTGCGCCAACCTCCTTGGCTGCTCAGAGAACATAGACACCGTCGATGCCGATCAGTGGACGTCGCTTTTGTGGGCAGCGATGTCAGGGTGTGTTGAGGCAGTAGAGGTCCTTCTGGATAAAGGGGCCTCTACCAAAACAAGTGACACCAGGGGGAACACAGCACTGCACGTGGCAGCAACTCATGGCCATGCAGGGATCATTCTGTGCCTGTTGGATCGTGGCGCTCCGATATTGGTTAACAACGAAGGTCTGAACTGCCTCGACTACGCAATAGAAAATCAACTGTACTGTGCTATAAGAACAATTGTTCATCATAGAAGGTAGGAAGCAAAAGCATTGGTCTTTGTTATGTGTGTTAAAAGGGCTTTTCACGATTAAACCATATCACTGGGAATTCTTTTTCTCAATAGTTAAGTTTATATGCTTTATCTATAAAAAAAAATCCCTTTAATCAGTCACTTCGATACATTTTAAACCAATTAAAGGTAGCAGTTCCATGGTTAAATTATTGATATTTTTCTTTATTAGATGTTTGACCTTTGTGTTATTTGTCATCTTCAACCGCCAAAGAGATTTTTGTTACAGGACATTTTAAGTACAATCCAACCAAATTGCCGCTAGAACCAAATTGTACTATTTGCCTGTCGACAAATTTAGATTACAACCTGAATAGTGCCTGTTTATTGATATTTAACTTTTGACTAAGTTTCCTTTTCAATAACATTTGAACGTGTGCAAAACCGTGAGACTTGCATAACAGGTCAAAAAGCTACAACTCAGCTTTGTCACTATACCTAAAACAGACCATTCGTACCATATTTGCCTGTTGATAACTTAGTTTGGTATCTGAACGTTCATTTATGGAAGCTGCATGTAGGTTAAAACTTAGTTTGTTTCTCGTTCAACCTTTGAGTATGTACAAAAGCAAGAAAGAGTCAGTTATGATAATAGTTATCCTCAGGCGCGTAGCTACCTGCAAGCCAGCTAAGCCCGGGCTTACCAGTTTTTCTGAAACCCTAGCACTTTTCTTTAACCACTGACTTCTTTCATTTCGGAAAATGAAGGTACAGGACAGACAAAATAGTCCCTCGAAATCATTCAGGGTTTACTATTTTACAAATACATTTGAATTAGTTTTTATACTTGTATCTTGAATGTGCTCTGTTGACCAAGGGAAAGGGTTACGGGGTCTCACTCTGACGCAGCAACCTTGTAAAGCACTATATATCACTGAAAAGCTTATTAAATTCTCTAAATCTCTGTTTTATTTTTATTTGGTAATTTCAAATAAATAAAGAGAACGAACGCCTTGTTTTCCGACCTTTGTTTTCCCTTTCCGGAGTCCCAAGTCCAACGTTTTACGTTTGATGGCACCAATTATTGCATTTTCATATTTGACACTGTTTACAGTCCAAAACCGTGTCAGTGTTTTTTGAAAGGCCGCTTTGTTTGTGTTTTGCAGCCAAAACCCCGAAATAGGACTTTCATAATCGAAGGCGTCGGAGTTTTATCGTGATAACTTAAAAAATTTTCAGCATTTTATAAAAACTCTGATACGGTTTTGAACTTCAGTTAATTAGCAATAAAACTGCCAAATTTCAAATCAGTGGACGAAAAACTGCCTGAGTTGGAACCTCGAGTGTCTCATAGTTTTGTCACAAAAATAGTCTCGAGAAAAAAGCTTTTAAAAGTTTTGGCGCCCCCTCAAACCCACTTCCGGTAAAATTTTTCTGTTTCAAAATCTCGCTGTGTGTATGAGATATCACAATAATTTTTCGCTATTTTAAAGCTTTACTTCTGATCTATCCATATGGCTAAAAATCTCATTTTGGCCATTTCCTTCGGTTTCAAACTAAACAGTAACCTTAAGTAGGGTATCAAGTGCTATGGAAATACCTATCCATCTGGAACATGCAGGAACCTCCTTAGGTCATGTGGAAAGCTTTCTATTTGGTTATTTTATGTGTGTTGTATTTACGTCGCTCTTAGTTGCCAGATACTAGTGGGAATGACCAAGCGGTGTTTTGTTTCTCCAGGGAGGCTCCATACTGAGGATGCTGCAGAGCTTCCTCGGGGAGAAGACGTTCAAAAAGGGACTAACGGTCAGTTTGAGGCTGGTTACACCATGCTGTGCTCTCTCGCCTTGTTTGGGACTGTCTGGCTCATAATCTTATCTCTGTACACCATTCAAAACTACTTTAAATACAAATTTTCAAAACTAAACAGCCAACAAGAAAATTGTTTTAATGGATTCTCATTGTAAGAACATGTTGTGAGCTAATACTTTTAAGTGAAATCTTGGATGCAATGACGGGAAAATAAGAGCGGGAATTTGATCTAAATAGCTACTAGAAATACCTTGTAGTTTTTTGGAATGGTTGGTTTTTAAAGATGTATATGGAATACATAAAAAGTTCATTTATTGAGGCTATCTGTCAGTCAGTTGTAGTACTCCACCAGCATTTCAGTGCAATAAGCAGACCCTCTTTTTCAAACCACAATAACAACCTATTCTTTGGACAGCAAACACCCCTTCTGTTGTAATACTCTGCTTGAACTTCGGTGCATTTTAATTGCATGTTGTATTAAACAACTCTGAAGGATGTCATTGTCAGGAATTTACAAGTCCTGATCTGCTTTGTGGAGAATCAGATTATGGTTTAACTTGATAATTTGAACATTTTAGTGACAACGTAAATTATTCAAAAGGTTTGAACTAGAACATATCAACGTGTTATATTCCTCAGCGATACTTGAAAAGGCACGCTTATGCGAATGCTGTGTCAGCAGACCTGTGGAAGGCCTTAGGTGAGGTAAGTTGCAAACTATTCAGATCGTAAATTACTGATACAGCGTATGAGTTTCAATGTACGCTTCAGTTTGTTAACAAACAATTTATGTATATTGAGATATATTTATGTATATGTCCACTTAACTCTCTATTTAACAGGAGAGGGGTTGAGGCTGTTGCATGATTAGATTTTTTTTTTTAAAATGCTGTTGATTAAATTTACTTACCCTCGTCCGCCCAACCATGAAGTTAATTTTTTCCAAATTTTGTGCTTTTATCACGATATTGCCTCTAATCCTAAAATGTTTTGGACGTAATGTAGAAATGGTCAGTTGTTCTAATTTGAAACATGTAAGTCAACTAATGGAGGTTTGCTTTACACATATCTTTTCCTTTTTTCCTCTCTTACCTGTCTGTTTTCTGTGTGTTCTTGTCTTGTCTTGTTTTCCTTAAAGTTTCAGCACCTGTAGTGGTCTCTTTAAGAAGCTGTGGTATTTTCGCTGTTTCTTTGTTAGTCCAAGTTGTACATTTCTGGGTTGGCACATTTATTCGGTAGTTCCATACACAACCTACACACAAGTCCGCGATAGACTTTGAAAAGTCGATTTCAACAACCTTCTAAATGTAAAAGCCTGATACCTATATGAGTTTTCATCGACAATGATTGATTACCCGTAGGGTTCGCTGCATTGCTGACGCTTCGAGCGTTGTGAGACGTGGTTGACGTAGTGAGAACTTGTTGTGTTAGTTGTGCTGCTGCTCTATTGTGGTGCAGCTCGTTTCATCCTTTTCTTCATCTTTTGCACTTAACTCATTAATTTGTTTCAGCAAAGTAAAGCAGACGGGAATCCAATCGATGTGAAGCAGGTTATGGACACCTGGACTCTGCAGATGAACTACCCGGTCATAACCATCAAGAAGCCTGCTCCAGGTCAACTAAAGGCTGAAGTGGTGCAAGAGAGATTCTTGTACGACCCCGATGCCAACGTGACGTCCAAGTACACCTCTCCCTTTGGGTAAGTATCATTAACCATATATGAGTAAAACTAGCCATATAATTTGTTATATGGAATGAAGGACGAGGATACGCGAAAGATTTTGCTGTGTGTAGGGCCCCATGCAACTGCAACGCAACCCCTAAAACAAGCACGTTGCAACTCCTTTGTGACCGTAACAAAAAATGTAAAAAAAGTTGAGTTCTTCACCGAAGAGATTCTTTATGGTTCAAAGACAATGGAATCGACAATCATCGATAGCTACATGTAAAGTAGATACGTGAATGCCGCAATGGGAGCTGAGATTGTAATTTTTTTTCTTCGGTGCCTATAATTATCTAATTTTGTACAAGAAAGACTGACAATGCGTGTGCAAGTGGGTAACGTTCTTTGGGTTTGCGTCATTAGTCGATCATGTAAGTCTAAGCATCGTATGAAGAGCGTGAAATAGACTACTTTCAAATCACGCTTCAGTTCCCGTGAACAATAACCTAAAGTCGAGTTTTTGCAGTTTTGTTATCAGGACTAAAGGCATTAACCGTGTCTTCTTCTTTGTTGTTGTTTGCCAGATACAAATGGGTAGTGCCATTCACTTTTTGTACAGCAGCAGCAAATTGTTCCTCAGCCAAGCCTGGAGCAGGAATACAGTGGCTGAATAAGACAAACGGTGAGACCTCTCACTTCCAGTTATAAGCCCCTCTGGTTACAAGCCCCCTCCAGTTATAAGCCCCTCTGGTTATAAGCCCCCTCTGGTTACAAGCCCCCTCCAGTTATATGCCCCTCTGGTTATAAGCCCCCTCTGGTTACAAGCCCCCTCCAGTTATAAGCCCCTCTGGTTATAAGCTCCCTCTGGTTACAAGCCCCCTCCAGTTATAAGCCCCTCTGGTTATAAGCCCCCTCTGGTTACAAGCCCCCTCCAGTTATA
>JAOBRH010443045.1:0-10620 GCA_027575125.1 Umimayanthus parasiticus | reverse complement strand
CATTCAGAGAATAACAGACATAGAATGTCAAAAAACTACTGAAGCTTGAAAAACAGCCAGCAAAATTTTCCAACTACATAATACAGTCTACAGAATTGCACATATTAAGTCTGGACATACATGTAATTTTGAATCCTTGCTGTTAATTTCATCTAAATTTTTGTAGATTATTCTGCGATGTAAAGAAAATAATGGGAAATCCTAGCAGAAAAACCCTATTCAACCAAATGAACAACATATTTGAGACTACATATGACAGAGGGAATGCCACAGTTGTGATAAAATTCAAAGCAACTGAACTGATCATTTTACAGACATACTGCAATTCTCATTTTTAATTACCTAAAATTGCCATATATAGAGTTTTTGTCATTAATTAGTAGTCTGTATATATGGTGACTAAAGATCAGAATTTCTAGACTTGATACATGTAACTATGTATATTGCCACTAGTTTGTTCTGGTTGATAAATCTAGTCTTGTCAGAGTGAAATATGTTGTAAGCATGCCCTTTCTATCTCACCTCAGGCCCCACCGAGGGCTTTGAACCAGGAGTGAGTCCATCAAAGCGTGTTTGTGAGCCTCCAGTACATAATACTGGCCTTGAACATGACGAGCCTTGTGAAACGGCCCACCTTCAGTTTGACATTGACCATATGGATCACAACGACTCTTCATCGATCAACTCAAGTGCTCAATCATCAACACAAATGATGTTTGGTGACCTTCACCGCCAATTTTATCGGCAAAGATTCACACCACCAAGGTCACCTCTTGCTGGCCCAACCACTACACAGAACCACATCGACTCATCACGAGCACTTGGCAATTCCCCATCATGTTTTACTTTCGCTCCTGTAAGGGATTGACACCAAGCCTGTAAGGGAATTCGTTTTTACAGGGAAAGGTACAGTTGCAAAAGAATCATTTGAAAGCGTTGATGCCACACCTCAGGAGGGTGACGGTGAGGAGTGGGGGGAGGTACTTACAGGTCTATATTTGGGGGTGGGGGCATAGGGATGCCACTCAAGCCTTCAAATCCTGACCCTATTTTAGACCCAAAAAAGCAATTTTCTAAACCCTATTTCAGACAGTTATTTGTTTGCTTATCTTTTATTCTGAACTGTGTGAAGTGATGGTCAACAACAAACCTCAAAGCAAATTCAGAAAACAAACCCTTTCCAGACTGCTCATGTAAAAATGTATATTACCCTTTTCAGGACTACTGACTCCCCAGAGAAAATATATACCCTTAAGGGCAGCACATACCCTTATAGTCAATTGGGGAGAGTAGCTGTGATGCCATAATAAAGCTTGGTGAACATTTTGCTGACACTTTTGGATTTACAAGACTAGTGTATACCTAAGTATTACATATTTACCCATTTACCCATGTACAATGTGCACTTTTTTCTCAAAAAATTTGCCTTTAAAATCAAGATGTGTATTCTACATGGAACCTTTTGTTTTCGTAAAAATATTTTGCATAACAACACAAAAACTACAAAGTCAAACAATTCCCAGTTTTATGAAACATGGAGAATAAATCAAGACAAAGAGTTTCCGTGGCTTATACACCACTAGAGTTAACATCCATAAATCATTCAGTTAGAGTCTTGCAGGTTTCAGATTGCAATAAAAGATCTGTTGCATTTTCTTGAATGTTTCAATGACAAAACAATTTGCAAGAAGAGTTTTCCTTAGTTTATGCTTTGTACTTGTTTGGTCAACTCATGAATTCAGCTTCTAGTGCAGAAATATTTTAATGTAAATATTCCCCACCATCTTGATTTATGTCACACAACCTGCAAGTAGTCTATTTTGTTCCAGGTCTCCTTGTTCAGGCATTGTGAAAATGGGTCGCACCCAATCACACTGCAGTAAAGGAAGAAAACCTAGCAAATTTAAATGTATTCCAAAACAGCAGCACATTGAATAATTTGCCTACTATTGGAGCTAGATTTGAGAAAACTGCAGCAGACTGCTGTAGTTTTCTGTAAATCATTTGAAGTGAAGAACAAAAATAACCTTTTACGCATTTTCCTTAAAACTAATCTTCTGGGTTACTGATTGGAAGCTTTTTTAAAAGTTATAGAACATCAAAAATTCAAAGATAAATTTAAGTGAAGGGCCAACCATGCCCCCCCCTCCCCTTCATCAGTAGTATTGAAAATAATTTATATGAAAAACACTGAAAAAGATACTTTTCTCGGTCCCTCCCTTTTTGAAACTTACAAATCATCCCTGAAATTAGCCATTCCCAGTTGTAAATTTGTGAATTATTTTTCTTAGATTATAACAAAATCCCATGAATCCTGTGCAACACAGGTATTTTATTCCATGTTTACATAGAAGGAATAAAAGTGCGACAACAACATCGGCACATTGAAAAGTCTGAATCGGCTGATTAGCCCAACCAATCCACATGCCTTATTCTGTACTGGAATGAACTTGTACCTCCTTTACGTGAAACTTTTGAAATGTCCGCCTGATTTCTGTACGGAACCTTATGGTATCATGTAAACAAAATATAGATATTCAGTTTGGAACCGAGATGAAGTCGTACCAAAATAAAACTCGATCTGGTATCATGTCAACACCGCTTTTGTAACAGCACTGATGGAACTAGGTCAAATTTGTTTCTAAATATATCTCTGACCCTGAGCTGCAGATGCATCTTTCCTTTTACATGGTTACAGTATATGAATCAGAAAAAGTTAAATTTTCTCCCATAGTTTAATATGTAAGTTCCATCAAGATGTCAGTCATATGTACAGGGCGCAAAATAGCAGTGTGCCAAGTGCCAAATGGCAGGCCAAATAGAGGAACTGGCACGCTAAGAAATATTTGGATTGCCAAACAAAAGGGAAATATTTTTGGAGTGCCAAAACAAATTGAAATTCTATTAAACGGCACTCCAATTTGTTTTCCTATTTCATGCCTTACATGTAACTTATTGAGTTTATAATGATGATTTTTAAAAATATTAATTTTAATATCTTTTTTTTCAGGTCTATTTTTTGTAAGAGGAAGACAATTTATTCTTGTACAGACTTCCATTGAATGGAAGAAAGGAAATTAATTAAATAGAGTACTTAGCAAATATTATTACAGTTATATTAGTAAATAATTTTTACAACAAAATAATAAAAGGTTTTGATCAGCACAGAGCACCGAGAAGATTTTCGTTATATAATTCAATACTACTGTGTGCAGTTTGTTTGTGTGTAAAAACCAGAAAAGTTTTAGTCAGTGATAAATGTTTACACTTCTATACTTTGTGCTGAAGTGTGTCAGCTGTAGGACTCTGAGACCGGTTGTTCGAAGGTGAGTTAAATTTAACCCAGGGTTAGGTAAAACTTAAACATCATTCCTTCATCTAGAAACACCTCTGGTCTTTCCAAATTATTATTGAATTAGACTTCGAAAAAACCCAATTACGTAAACCCGAAATGACAGCCCAAATCAGTCTTTTAGGAGGTAAACCAGACTCGCGCGTTAAAGATTTTACTCTGGGTTAACGCTAACTCACCTTCAAACAACTGGGCCCAGATCAACTTCTTCAGCCCCAAATAAAATTGTTTATTTTAATTGCTCTACAGTCTACACATATATATTGTTCTAAAACTGTTGGGACAGTTTGGTAATTATCTGAGAAAGATAGCTATTTAATATGTTCAGTTATTGATTTTTTCCAATTCAGTGGATACTACAGTAGTGATGTTGCAACGATAAATGCTTAATTGCTTAATCGTATTTTCAGTTGCCGTTTTTTGTCCCAACAGAGCAGATCAACACTGAGGTAATCAAATTCGGGCCTCCAAAGAAAATCTATAGGTCTGTACAGGGCAATCAACTTTAAATATTTTTGCTTGTCCACAAGAAAATTTAAGTTGTCCGCAGGGAGATTTTACATGTACATTAATTAGAGTTGCCACAAGTCGAGCTCAAAACTTCAGACCGGATATAATGAACGGGCGAAGGACTTTTGAGAAAGTCCACACGTACATGTATGTCAGAGAGTAAGTCCATTTTTTTCCTGTAAATTGCATTGTACGTGGAAGGATATTTGCCATCGCAAGATTTTCTTTTGCGATGTAATACTAAATAGGAATTGATAGCGTTGATCAATAAATTCCCCTTGACCATGTGGACAAGTATGTATGGGTTTGATCAACAAAGGTTGATATTGTATGTTTGTCGCCTGTGGGATGTGGTGTTTAGCTGACGTTTCGAGCGTTAGCCCATCGTCGGAACAGACTGCTCGAAACGTCAGCTAAACACCATATCCCACAGGCAACAAACATACCATATCAACCTTTGTTGATCAAACCCATATTCAGCGTACTCGCCCAGGTAGAAAAACAATTTTTTTTCAAAACTAGTCTTCCATGTGGACAAGTACTTCGGCAAAACTGGTCATCCACAACTGAGTAATTCGCGTTAGACCCGATGTTGATTGCCCTGCTCTAGACATAAACTTAGCATTTTACATGTATAGATTCATGTTTATTTGCAAGAAAGAATGTATTGGGAAAAGGAAAAATCAACAAATACAAATTTTAAGAACCCTTTTTCTTTAGGGTTTCTACTATAATGACTGCTTCACGTACATTCGTGTACAGGTGTACTAACCAAAATCAGAGTCTGCTGAACTGAACTCCAGTTCTAAAAACATTCTTGTCTTACCTTACTCATTACAAAGTGTTGTACAGGCTCCGAATATTTGCGTTGGTTATCTTGTTGAAAGTTTTACTGCTTGATTTTAAACTACGTTTTCATGTGTATGTGAGAATGAGTGACTCCATACCTTCTTATCTTCCAAACTGAGAGAAACGTTATAACGACAACTAGAGGCATGCTACTGGATGATGTACCAGTGTATATTGAGGGTGTCGTTTGTCCTTTTTGAAAGGTCTTAGTATATATCTTTACCGAAGAATCTCGAACTGGGTGACAGAGTTTAACCCCACATGTGGTAAATGTGCGAGAACCCAGTGCTGATCATTTGTGTTGGAACGGGCTTCTTATTGAACAACTACCAGAAGTATCAACACAATTCCACCGGTATCATCGTTCACAGGTTTATTTAATGCAATAACGTGCTTGCACTTGTTTCAGTGCACAAAACACAAGACAGAAAGTTGCCCAGTTTGATTTACTCGAGATATACTTGAAACTGATAAAATGATATGAAATTACAAAGACATTAGTTTAGTTTTAGACAAACATTTAGTTACATAACTACATCAACCTTTGGTCACTTTCATTGGAGGGGCATTTTAGTTGATAAAAATTGATAAAATGTGAAATAGTTTATTTTTCTCTATTTCTTAGTTGGACGTCGAAATGGCTCACTTGCACTGACATTTGAATATAACTTGTATGTTGTGTTTATTGTTGGTGATGGTAGAACCTCGGATATAAACTTATTAGTTTTCTTGGTACCATTTAAGAAGATAGGACATGCCAACGACTTTATTCACTCCATAAAGGTGTTGTTTGCTACAAAGCATAACGGTTCTATTTGCAACACCCCTCCCCCCCTCTCCCCATCTAATATCAGCGTGGATATGGTAGGGAAAACATAGTAGTCTACTAATAATCTTTCATACATTAAGTTAAAATGTATTATCTCAATGAAGACAGTGATACTATATAGTTCACTACCCTAAACTGTGAAATTAGTTAGAATTTTGCTGCTTAAAGTTGCAGTCCTATCGTGTAGGGTCGTACCACTTGGATACTTTGGCTGTATCTGTTGATAATACTGCAGCAAAGTGAATGAAAAAACAAAGTTTGTTTTTAGCAGTTTTAAGTTTAGGAAAGTAATACAACATAAATTGTATATTTATGTAAATAATAACTTACATTATCGATTATGTATGAGATAGGTTAAAATTGTTCTTTCAGTTTTTCAGAAATTGTATATATAAAGGTAATATGTTGGATTCTGAAAACTGAAATAAATTAATTAATTAATGAACTGATATAGTTCTTGTTGCTTTGGCTTGAACTTCTTTGTCGTTTTGTTCAAATCTAAAGCCTGGTTCACACTTGAGAATAAGTAAAGAACAAGTACAAACATAAGAAAATCTAAATAACGAAGGAAAAGACAGGAACGCTGATGATACCTTGTTCTATCTCGTCACACACTTGGCATTCCTTTGTTTCTTCTTTTGTTATTTAAATAAGTCCGTCTAAATTTTATTATTTGAATAAAGATAATCTTATAAAATTCAACAAGAGGTTTTAGAAGAATGTGGTAAAGTAGATTTGTTTTAGTGCAACCACTTGGTCTGCAAATTAACATCCTGAAGCATCTGTCTGGCATAAATGGATATTTATTTAAACTGCACAGACAACTATGATGTCGCTAAAATAAAAATGAAATCAGTAACTGATAATCAGTAGGGTACCTAAAATGTGTGCAATTCTACAATTGGTTTCGGCTCCATCATTGAATGAAGATATTTCCTTGTCTTAATATAATTTCCTTGAATGAACGAATTGAATTAATAACTCTCACGATCACGTAACCTGTTGTGCTTTATATGCACAACAAAAGCTGTTTCGTCCTAATGGTGAGAAGTAAGAGTGTATTTTATAAAATTTCTGTTGATTACAACTTAGATCTGGGGTTTTTAGTGAAAAAGCAAATTTCAATGATGGCGGATTTTTCGTGGGGACACAAACATTTTTCGTGGGGATACAAGAGGTCTCTGTTTTTCGTGGGTATACAAGAGGTCTCTGCTCGCAGGGTACGCAAAGAACTAATAAATAGTAATTTGTATTTGCGTGACCACTCGGAGTTGATTATATGGTTGACAGTTTGTAAATGATGCAAAATTGAAGAAATACATATAATCACATTCAACAAAATATATTTGTACTCGAGGCATTATTTTACATCCAGCAATTGTATATTTATGCGGCTTAAAGGAATTGTATTTATTCAACTTCAAGGAAATGATTTACTTGTTAACTGTCAAGGAAATAATTCATTCAAAGAACATATTCACAAAAAGTATAATTCGAGGCAATTATATTCGTTCATTCAAGGAAATTATATTAAGTAAAGATCTTCATTCAAGGAAAACATTCAGGGAAATAATATCCATTCAAGGAAATATATTCATTTAAGGAACATATATTCGTTTAAATTCAAGGCCATGTATGTTCATTCAAGGAAACTATATTCATCCAACAACGTTGGGTTCGCAGACATAGCAGAAATGTTTATTCAAAACTTGTCCCAGTCACTTTATGATAATTATAAACTTTACAATTAATATTCTTGAATAAAGTATAGCTACAACTCTTTTCAGTTGAAGGATGAAGAAATTGCTGATATGATCGAGGGTTCCGTATTGTAATCACTGTCCGTGTCACTTTTGCTACCATCGTGCAAAGAAATACCACCCCAATCGCTGTCTGCTTCTGACACTATATCTTTGCTAAAATCTGATATGCCGGCCAGCGAGCCGTTTATATCTAAAGAAACTGTTGAACATACTTCAAACTGTGAGTTCTTGCTCAAGATATACCACTTTCCTTCTTTTTGGAAGTCGCTTTCATCGACAAAACCTACCCCAACGCTCTCCGCTATTTACACACTAACAACATCAGATCGAGGTTAGCTTTTGTGCGGACGTCTTGGAAAACATCCTTCCGTTCGAGAGCCAATCTATAAATAACTTTAGTGGAATTGACATATCACAAAGCGCAGACTGGGAGTGCCCCTCTCTGTCCCCTCATTTTCTCTTGTTACTGATTTGATTGTTAAGAGGACCGTCTTGATTCATTTCACTGAGAGGGTAATCTTTATCGTTACATTTCTAATAGGACCACTTATAGGATTAAAAGATTAAGATGAAACCCGTTATCAATAGATTACTGTTGACCATCTTAATTATTATGTGCCTATACGGGGTCGATTTTCATCATTAGATCGCCAACAGGACCATCTCAAGAAGACCAGCTTTCAGTTAATATCCATAACAGGACAATCTTCATCACTAGATCGCTAACAGAGACCATTTCAAGAAGACCAGCTTTCATTTTTAATATCCCTAAGAGGACAATCTTCATCATTGTATCGCTAACAGGACCACCTTGATTATTATATCCCTGGGAGAATAATATTACTATTCGTCACCAGATTACTAAGAAGATCATCCTGATCATTAGATCCTTGAAAACAAAATCTGCATCATTAGATCACCAATTGATTAGATCGTTAAGAAACCCGTTGTTATAATGCTTTGCTTGTAAAAATGTTTAAAAATTATAGGCTAAAAGTTTAAAAAATTTTTTTTATACATGACTAAAACGGTTTCGACCGTGCCCTCAACAGGACCATTTCAAGAAGAGCTTTCATTGTTAATATCCCTAAGAAAACAATCTTCATCATTATATTGCTAACAGGACCACCTTGATTATTAGATCGGGATGAGTACAGTACTCGTCTTTAGATTGCTTAGAAGACCGATCTGATTAATAGATCCCTTAGGAAGAACATCTCCATCATTAGATCACCAGGAAAATCTTTAGCAGTAGATCACTTACAGGAAAACCTTGATTATTAAATCCCTGTAAGAATATACCCAAGAGGAAAATCTTTAGAACTAGATCATCCAAAGGAAAACCTTGATTATTATTATATCCCTGGGAGAATAATATTCGTCAACTGATTGCTAAGAAGATCATCCTGATAATTAGATCCTTAAAAACAATCTTTATCATTAGATCACCAAATATCTCCAAGAAGAAAATCTTCAGCACTTGATCGCTTACAGAACAACCTCAATTATTAGATCCACGGGAGAATAATATTCATTAGATTGCCAAGAAGATCATCCTGATCATTAGATCCTTCAAAGAAAGATCTTCTTCATTAGATCACCAAAATATTCCCAAGAGTTAAATCTTCATCAGTTGAATACAAGAAGACGATCCTGATTATTAATTCTAAGAGCTGTCTTCATCATTTGATCGCCAGCTTTAGACTGCTACCTAAATGTTGCGGGGCAGAAATTAAAGAAAAGTTTTCACAAGGTAATACAATGACGATTTACCAAAACATGTGCAGGGAATTTTTAGTGTTGGCGATGTTTTAAATGGTGTCATTATGCAATCAAACAATACAAAACATGGCCGGGGATCTTTCTGGAGTGTTAAATCTTGCACTCCATAAAAAATCAACAATACTTTAATTATATACTATTAAGTCTTGGTCAAACGTAGATGCACGTCAATGCAAATCAGTAAAAGTATTTGCACTTGCGTTTCGTTTGCAATTGGTCAACTTGCATTTACTTCCGTTGACTTGGAACAAGCTCAAATTTGAATAAAAGCCCATGCAAGTTCTTCACCGGTAAGCCAACCAAAGTGCAAGTCGAACGCAAATTTGAAACTAAAGATTTGCATTGACTTGCATCTATGTTTGGCCGAGGCTTTACAATACTATCTCTTGTAGTTTTTATGCATGTTCTTTAAATCTTTGATGACCAAACCATCAACATGGATGAACAAATGTGTGTGCGAGGTTAGCGCACTCGGTTAGATCTCTGACTGCCAACAACGCAGGAAGTCCCGGGTTGAATCCCCGCCTGGTCGAGGGTTGAACTTTGGGCGACCTTTATTCGCCACACCGTCCGTGGACAGGGACGCTTAGTCGTTGGTCAAGTCTCTCAACGTTCTATCGGAGGACAAACAAACGTTTAAAACAGGTAAGTTTATTACAAGAGCGCTTGTTCTAAAAAGTATAATTGTACAGTATAGTTAACTAATTTTACATTTCTTAGCACAAGCAAAACATGAGGCCTTCAGTGCCCGGTTGCTCAAAGCCCGATTAGTACTAATCCTGGATTAACTCTTAATGGAACCTATGGAGTTAACCTGGGATTAGCACTAATTGGGCTTCGAACAACGAGGCTAGATATATACACCGAGTTTTCCAATTAGCAAAGTAATAGCAACCACTTTCTTGAGATGCAAATTTGTTCGTCACTGAACTTCAGGCTTGTAGATCTGTGGTCTCTATATAAATAACACGCTTTGAAATACGGTACGCAAAAAGGATGTAGTTTTGGTCAAATGGGTATCTGGATGTATTGAAGAAAAACTTCGAGCACGATCTTCGTGAGCACGTACAACATTCAGTAAGAGATCCTTGAAAAAGTTATCAAAGCATACTTCAGGGATTTACGCAAATTCTTATTCCAAGGCCAGGCTGTAGTGTACAAAATTTACACAAGTACGAAAAGCAATCAAGAACTGCAGTTTGTGTTCATCATCACAGTTTGCAATTCTTCACCAGCGTGCTTCACAGGAGTAGCTGTAGGCATATACATGTGTGTATCACGAAGTTTATGTTCTTGCGAGGTTATTTGACATATTTCTCCATGAACTTCTTGTGGAATTCGGAACGAAGCATATCATTAATAAAGTGTTGGCCCTGCAACAGTGAAGAATAGAACAATGGGTATTAGAAACCGCTCACAAAACTATTTAAAACACTCATTTTGTTATAGATCGATAGATGCTTGGAACAAGTTACCTGTAGATATCAAAAGCACGAATCAGTCGCTTTCTAGTTTTAAGAAAAGGATTTCAGATA
>JAOBRH010442934.1:0-10621 GCA_027575125.1 Umimayanthus parasiticus | reverse complement strand
CGTTTCTTTTTAAACATCAAAGTTTTTAATTGAAAGTTACAGACATAAACAAGTTGCTTTGTGACGCACAATAAATGAATTATAAATGTGACTCAATATGTAATGGAATGTAAGCTTTAATTCGTTTCTCAGATACGTTTTATCTCGTCGTTCCGAAGCATTTTTTTTATTCCGCTTATTTGAAATTTGAACTTTTCGATCCGCATAAACTTATTACCAACTATTTAAACACTGATTTCCCCATAATCCCTCAGTCTGCTCCGACAAAGGGCTTACGCCAGAAACGTCAGCTAAGCACCATATCCCACAGGCGAAAAATATACCATATCAACCTTTGTTGATCAAACCAATATGCAATTTCTTTTTTAAAAAAGATTGAATGTCAAGAACTAAAATCAGCATACTTACTGGGTCAGCCAAGTCTGTTGTTGGAACACCGTGCTCACTTGAAAATCCAACACTGATAACAAAATAGATATACACTGATAACAAAATACTTCAATGTATGTAAACCTCACAAGAATAAGTTCATCCAATATTATTTCTAAAAGGCAAAGAGAAAGTTTATCATTTAAAGTTCAAAGTTTTACTATGTGTCTTTTAAAGCTGTTTCGAATTAAATTTGTTGTTGTTGTTTAGATTTTTGGCTACCAGAGAATATTTTTTGCAGGAGTGCACATACATGAAGAGCTGATTAACAGTGGTTTCTCGATGTGTCCAGAGGTGTATGGAAGTCTAAAGAATTGTTCAGAAGTGTCTGGGAGTCCGGAGGTGTTCTGGAGGTGTCCAAAGTGTTGTAGGCTCTCAGTTTTACTACCAATTTGTTACATAAATGAACTTAAAAAGACGTCATACATGCATACAGGAATAGGTAAAAGTTACTCAGAATAACTAAAAAGCTAAACAAGGCCAAATAACTTCAATAGATAAATTTGTTCATCATATAGTATGGCAACTAACAAAGCTAACATGCAACAAAGCAAAAGCTATGGCTGACATGCACAGGCAAGCAAGAATAACAAATTATGAACCAAAACAAAAAATTAAAGCCAGACGAGCCTCCAACTCAGTCGTTACTATTAGTGATATGAACTCATGAAATTTTCTGTTACTTGTATTTTGAAAGTATTTTGTATTTTGAAAGAGTATTTTGTATTTTGAAAGAGTATTTTGTATTTTGAGTTTTGTATTCTCATCCAAATTATTCCAGCACTTGGCAGCAGTGACACGTATATTAAACTTCCAAAGTAAGTTCTTGGTGTCCCAATACAATACGATACTTTTATTTATAACTTTTTTGAAGCTCAGAACCAAAAAATTGCAGTTAGGAAAAAATATCTGCTTGTACTCCCTGAAAAACGTTTTGTGCAATAGTTCAAGGTACCAGACGCCCCTTTTCATATGAAAGTTGTTTGTTTGCTCAGCGATAAGTACTTTCGCACTTGTGCAAATATTTTTCCCATCAGTGCACATATAATGCCTGATGGGCCGAAGTTCTTATCATCTGTCAAAGCATTTTCCAGGCCTGCAACGCTGTTCAGCACTTAACTCCCGCCAAAACGCCGGAACAATATTAAGAATGGCGTTACTGGACTCCTGGATAATTCTTTACACGCGCTCTCATATTTTAAAAATGAAACGCTCTAGAAAGATTCCAACTGAAGGAAAAGTGAAATCAGAAAAGAGGACTACTGTTGCTGAACATTGTGTATGTACTTCTCTTGAGTATACTCTCAGTAGAGATAAGTATACTTTTGAAACTTGTGAAAGTATACTGCATTTTTTCTGTAAGGGAATGGTCTGTCAGGCCTTTCCCTTTTTCTTCATTTTGACCCTACGCGTTTCGGCTTTCGCCTCCTCAGGGGTCATTACAATCAATATGTATATATAAGAAAAGCCTGGTTCATTTTTTTGCCGACAGATCTGTTTCGTGAAGGTGACAGCTTACCTCCACTCGTCGGGGCTGATTTTCTTATCTGCTCGTACGGGTTATTTACATGCTTACACATTTATGCAAATAACCATAATGTCATTGAATTAAAATAACTGCATAATGAAAATACTTTGTAAAATATTTAACAGTAGTTTTTTAATAAAAATTTGGTGGTGTGTCTGCAACTCCCGCCCAGTTCTGATCGTTTATTAAGTCGTACACTTCCATTTTTCAAATTTGAATGCAGACTGATGGCGTCATTTGGCTTTGTTGTTTCGGAGCAACAAATGTCAAACATTTTCTTGCAGAGCATGCACCCCAAACCCCTTACATTTTATAGTCCTTTGACTAAATTTTTATCACAGACGCCTACTTTTCTTCGCCAGCCGCCTACTTCAAAACATTTTGAAAGCCTTGTATGTATATATATATATATATTATTAATCTTTCATTTTCTTTGTGAAGAATGAAAAAATCATATTAGTTTGAACAATGTTTAAAGATAATTTATTGGCTCTCAGCCATTCACTGGTATTATTCAGGTCATTATTTAATTTGCATTCTAATGTACATGTGATGATACTTTTGTCGCATAGAAACAAGTTTGTATCATCTGCAAATAGATAAAATTTCAAGATCTTTGAGCTTTTGGTCATGTTTTTAATACATAACAGGAAACAAAAGTGGCCGGTCAAGTTCTGATCCCTGTGGCACACCACAGAATCAATTTCCACTTATTGAAACGCATTGTTAGTGCCTGATTGGTTGACTGGACACATCTTGACACCTCTAGATTCTAGAAACCTGTGTACACCTCTAGATATCTCTGCACACCATTGGACACTGCTGTACACCTTTATGGCCCCGTTCACAAATAGCCGGCCATTTTCGAAAACGGAGAGTTTTTCTCTGTATTTTATAATATCTGCGTCCACACGTAACGTTTTCGAACTGTATTTGACCGTTCACACGTAGCCGGGTATTTTCGAAAACGGAGATTTTTTTGAGTCGACATCTACTATTAGAATGAATGATCCCATCAATTGGATAAAAAGACAATATCCTTAAATCTAAAAAAACAAACATACAATTGCTTAAAAGTGTTAGCTGCTGTTTTTGTTAGTGTTCAGCAACCAATGGAATATTTCGTTCTGAGGTAGAGCTTTACCGATTCCCTTTTCCGTATTCAAAAACATCTACATCTACACGTAGCGTTTTCGAATTGTATGTACGGAAGAGCGAGCCAGGAACCTAGGCGTCACCTCATCGTATTTGAAAACCTCTTTTTCACCCGTCCACGAATACGATAAATCTCCGTTTTCAAAAATCTCCACCCTGAAGAGCGTATTTGTAAACCTCCGTTTACGCCGGTTACGGGTAGACGGCAGCCGTATTCGGAGAAAAAATTCTCCGTTTTCGAAAATACCCGGCTACGTGTGGACGGGGTCTATATCAACCCCTTCACTTCTTAAAATTATTCCCTCCAGAAAAAAAAAATCATTTTTAACAACGTAATGCGTGGGCAGCTAAGTACTTCTATTTATAAAGACGCCATTAATGTCCTAGACTTCTTGAATTTTGCGGCAAAAAAGGAGCTCGTGCGGCCCAGAACTCTGTTTGTCACAGTTGGTATTAATGCCAAAAGGAATGAGAAAAATAAAAAAGTTGATGATGGAAAAACTTCACTAAATTTGGTTTAGCTTTCCTACAGAAGTGTTGTTCTGGCCAAAGCCTTGTCCATCCATGTTCTAAAAAGTTGGTTATGTCTAACACTTTTGCAACCAAGAAAGGGGGGGGGGGTGGTCAGTGAAATTTAGAAATGTGTTTTAGGAACTTGAAATTTGTAAAATTGCTTCGCTTGTCATTTGTCCTTACAAGCTAGCTTTTAAGGGACCAACTGATGCAAAGAATGGACTTTCTTGATGTTTTGTGAACAACATACACGGAACATGAAAATTGTTAGTATCTAAAAGCCTTTACACATAGGCAAAAGAAGAGTTTGAACTCGAAAACTGCCATGCAAATAGACAATCATCTAGCAAATAATTTCCATTACAGCAGTCATCCAATAGTTACTAAGGTCACCCCCTTCCCTAACACATTCCACCCTTCCACCACCTTGCCCAGCACATCCTCCCTCTTACCACCTTGCACAACACATCCCACCCTTCCAACCCCTTGTCCAGTACATCCTCCCTCTTTCCCCCTTGCCCAACACATCCCACCCTTTTACCCCCTTGCATTTCACATTCTTTCACGTCCTCCCCCCACCCCCTTTGCCCATCACATTCACCCTCCCACCCCCTTGCCTATCACACCCAATCCTTCCACCCCCTTGCTCATCACATCCACCCTCCCACCCCCTTCCCCATCACATTTGCCCTCCCACTCCCTTGCCTATCACACCCAACCCTTCCACCTCCTTTCTCATCACATCCACCCTCCCACCCTCTTGTCAATCACAATCGCCCTTCCACCCTCTTGCCCATGACATTCACCCTCTGACCCCATTGCATGTCACACCCAACTCTTCCACCCCCATACCTATCACACCTTCTCTCTCACCACTTTATAATCAGTTCCAACCATTCCACCCCCATACCTATCACATCCTCCCCTTACCTCCTTGTCCATCATTTCCAACCCTTCTGTCCCCATACCTATCACATCCTCCCTCTTACCCCCTTGTCCATCACTTCCAACCCTTCCACCCCCATACCTATCACATTCTCCCTCTTACCCCCTTGTCCACCACTTCCAACCCTTCCACCGCCATACCTATCACATCCTCCCTCTTACCCCCTTGTCCATCACTTCCAACCCTTCCACCCCCATACCTATCACATCCTCCCTCTTACCCCCTTGCCCATCACTTCCAATTCTTCCACCTCCATACCTATCACATCCTTCCTCTTACCCCCTTGCCCATTACTTCCAACCCTTCCACCCCCATACTTATCACATCCTTCCTCTTACCTCCTTGTCCATCACTTCCAACCCTTCCACCCCCATACCTATCACATCCTCCCCTTACCCCCTTGTCCATCACTTCCAACCCTTCTGTACCCATACCTATCACATCCTCCCTCTTAACCCCTTGTCCATCACTTCCAACCCTTCCACCCCCATACCTATCATATCCTCCCCTTACCCCCTTATCCATCACTTCCAACCCTTCCACCCCCATACCTATCACATCCTCCCTCTTACCCACTTGTCCACCACTTCCAACCCTTCAACCCCCATACCTATCACATCCTCCCTCGTACCCCCTGGCCCAGCACGTCCAACCCGTCCAGCCCCATACCTATCACATCCTCCCTCTTACCCCCTGGTCCAGCACTTCCAATCCTTCCACCCCCATACCTATCACATCCTCCCTCCCACCCCTTCACTTATCACATCCACCATCTCAACCCATTGCCTATCATATCTCACTCTTCCACTCCCCTGACAGTCACATCCAACTTCCCCACCCCCTCCTTTGTCCATCACATTCCATCCTGCAACTGCCTTTTCAAGGAGTTATCAACCCATTTAGCCCCAGCAAAATCTATCTTCTCCTTACCATATCAATACTAAATAACTTGTTTGGTTGTGAGAATATTGGAATTGATCACACACTGCAAGCTACTCAATATGAAAGACAAAATTCTTCCAGACTGCAAAACTGTTTAAAAGGAAAGTATGGATACCATTCAGGAGAATTTAGCAACACATCATTGTTGTGTTTGGGGATAAGTCTTTCAAGATATATATGTATATATACACTCAACATTTAACAGTGAAATATATTTCAGCAATTATTCCCTAATCGATCGAGGTAGAGGTGAGTAGCACAGGAATATACTTGTTGTTCACTGGCACAAAGAATACTGTACATGTATGTAAGTGTATTAGCATACACCAAACAGTGGATACTGATGTACAAGTAATTAATGAAGAAACTGTAAATTTCAGATGCCTAGAAACATATTTGCATCTGTGCTCACTCATGTGAGATCAGAATAGTGGAAGATACTGTATTCAGAGCCTGCACAGCTAATCAGAGTGTGCGAAAAGCACTATTCACTGGTTTGGCACATACTAATATTATCTATTCTGTCAACCATTCATATATTATAAATTTGTACACTTAAATTATCATTAATTTACAATAAATTCACGTATGTTTGACATAGTCAGTGCAGTTATTAGCTCTTAGTTTCCTAATTATCACTGAGTCAAGTATGTTACTGTACTCTATTGTATTATTTTGTATTTTGCAAATCATAACTGATGCAGCAATGTATGGCTTTGCCTTGGGAGTGTGTTCTATGTGTATATCTCAACTGGACCAGTGACACAACTTGTAACACTGTAACTTTACAACTATGTTTTAAAACACCCCATATACATCCGGCCCATATACTGTACCTGCTTTTCAAAAAGCTATGAGTCCAGGATTGTGGAATAGTTGGATAACCGAGACTGTAAAAGGGCTGTACACCCCCCTGAACCATTGTTGTTGTGTCATAACACCAGGGAGAAGCACTTCGACTTTTGTTCTCTACTGGAGATGGAATGGCCCAGTTGCAGTCTGTTTTTATAAGAAAATACATGTATTTGTAAGAAATGCAAAGTAAACAGTATATTGTTTGAGGAGACTGATAAAAGCCTATGGTATAGTTGCTATTGTATGATAAAAGCTCTAATAATACCCAAAGAGTCCAACTCTCATTTCTTTCTAATTCTTTTAACAGGGTTCGTACATCTTCAGAAATTAAAAAATCCAAGGTTTTGCAGGGGTGTTTTACAGTTTTTTTTTCCAGGGCATTTCCAGGGCTCTTGAAGCCCAAAATGAAAATAATACCATTCACAACGAATTGTTTAAAACAACATTTAATAGTCAATGTATTGACTGTAAAGCAACAATGTGCTCCAAGTGTATCATTTCAACACTAAGCAATCATGGTTCTAACACAAAATGAAGTTTAATTTGAAATGATACGAAAACCTACAATCTTGTTTGTTACTTGTAATGATGTAATATTTTCCAGGGCTTAACAAAAAATACCAGGGCTTTTCCAGGGGTTCCAGGGATTTCCAGGGCTTCAAAAATTTTCCAGGGTTTTCCAGGGCCCATATGAACCCTGCTTTTAAATAAAATCAGTAATTTTTTGCAACAAAAAAATGTAACATGAGACAATGAAACTAGTCTCATTGATCATGTATCTTGCAGCAATATTTTACCTTCCCCAACTGTCCCTATTCCCAATCCAGATTCTCACTCAGGTCTGTCACTTTTAGACTCATTGAGTTGCAAGCAAAATGGGCATGCAAAACATTTACTTGCTGTAATTTCATTTAACCATATATCCAGGTCGGGGCAGAGGGTTAATCACTTGCTTTTACGATTTCTTCTAACTGGATGAAGATGCTGTAAATTAGCTGCATTGTATCCATAAGTTGAGGCACACTTTAAAATGTTTACATTTAGACATGCAATTGTTTGAAAATGGTGACTTTAGTGAGCTAATGTATTCATGTTGTTTAAGTCTGTGTGTGCATGTATAGATATTTTTATACACCCATGGCAACCACCACTTGAAAACTACCTGTTTTAAAAAATTGTCTATCATTATTTCTCAAAATCTGCTCTCACTATACAACATTTTTAATTTGGAAAATGTCTACAACTTGAAGATATAGGAGAAGTTAATTGTAAAATGCCAGAAACTTAAGACAGGCAGAATTGTTTTAAAGGTATTTACACCATTAGATTATTGCCTTTGAGTTTGATTTTTTTCAAAGTTTGACAAAACTGTATTACATAATTCAAAAAGTCAGAAGTTTGATATAATTCCCATAGTTGTTTTTTGACTCAACTTTTCTTTTTAAATAAAATCAAGTTCATTTATTAGTATATCCCTCACATTCTACTGAGAAATGGACTCTGCACAGTTAAAGCCCAGTATTTACAAGCATTGTACATTATACATACAACTTTTCTTATCAAAATATTAAAATAGCTGTTGACCTTTTCCTACTTGCATAGTCTCTCCATTGTTGAAAAGAACGTAGGGGTTGGGTCCCTGCAGGGGTCGTGGCATGTAGCAGTGGGCAGTAGGTGTGTTGCATAGCCTGCCTGAATACTTGTCACCGTGAACTGACATCTCCCCTTCAAATGGTATTGGAGAAGGCAGGTGCACACAAGGCTGTATTAAATTGAACAATGCGAATTTAATTTTGACAAAATTGATGGTCTATCACTAATAGCAGAAGCTATAAGACTTCTGCTAATAACTAAGGAGTTTCTTTCAAGGGATTCTGAAAGATGCGTGATATCGCTAAACTTACAGACTCTCTAGTTCTGCTGGATGCAACTACAAAAGCTTGGTCTAAATTAGTAAATAGTTGATTGCTTCATACTGAATATTCACCTGAGCATTTACGCCATAAACTTTACAAATGTGCACTGTAGATATTACCTACTTAAAATTTACTGTACAAAGTGTAAAACCTTTTCTGAACGCCTCCAAAATGATCAGTTTGTCTCTACCCAGTTCGAGTACTTTTTTACGGAATTCTTAATACTATCAAATTTTTTGGTAATATTTACAAGTATTATTCACAACCGAGCTCGAAAAAGTCAAACGTCCCATGCTTTTACAATCAAGAGAGCACGTGGTAATGTAGATTTGATGCTCTGGATACGATGGTTCAAAAGGCTGGAATATACAAACATAACATGAGCAACAATTTGACAAAAAGATCTTCATCAGCAGCAAGAGCAGGAGATTTTAATAGTTCTCAAACACCAAGTACTGTCATTCAGCTACATGCTGCAGATGTTTTATGAGCAAGTTTTCATTTGCCAGTTTGATCAATGATAGTATCCGTTTCGCAGTCTTTCTTTGAAATCGGGCATTCTAGATCTACATGTGGTGTCATAAAAAACGATTACAACGTACGCATACTTACACGATTTTTTACAAACTCAGAATACGGCAACATTCCTGGAGATCCAGAATTGTTTCCCTCCATAATGGCAGTAATTTTTCTCTCCAAGTTGGGACCCAAAAGCAGCATGGTCGGTTACTGGTTTTAGTTTTGAACCAATCAGAAACCAGTGATTCGGTCGTGCACAAGCTCTGGGCCCAACTTGTTCAAAGCCCAATCCTAGATTTTAAAAAAGTTAATTCACTGCTGTAATTTATTTCCTAGAGACTGGCTCAGACAGCAAATCATAAGGTAAATGATCTGTGTTTGAAAAACGTTTTTTGAATTAGTGACTAATTAATCAGAGGTTCAGAAATCTAATCTAAAAATAGAGTCTGCTCCGACGAAGGGCTAACGCTCGAAACGTCAGCTAAACAACATATCCCACAAGCGACAAACATACCATATCAACCTTTGTTGATCAAACCCCTATTCAGCGTATTCGCCCACGCAGAAAAACAGTTTTTTTCAAAACTTGTCTTCGAGTGTTTAATCTAAAAATAGGCCTGATCTTGGGTTAGTGTTTTAATAATCGGCTTTTGAGGAACCGGACCCTTGTGTACAAGTGTATGGCACACTCCACCTTTTCCTGTCTTTATTGTTACAAATAGAAGATAATTTTAACAAGGCTCTTGTTGCTACTAATTTTCGTGGTCACTTAATATCGCGAATTCGGAAGAGCCTTTGAAATTCCAGTTGAAGTTCATATTGCAGAGATAGACGCTACAGGAATGAGCGAAGCGATAACGGACAATTATGCCGGGGTACCTTTTTCCGTGGCGTTTAATTCCACGATTTTTCGAATTCGCAAAAAATAGTTAGGGTAGAAGCGGAGAAGTGAACGTCAAAAATCGCTCAGTTTGTGGAGTTGATTCTCACTAAATCGTAGTTCCGCACTCTTATCGTATTATACTTTCCTAATTTTCTGTTTGGAGTTGTACAGTGTTCTCTGAAGATAGTCGTGTCTTAAATCCGGACATCTGGAGGAGGGGCAGGTTTATAACCAGATCTTTGTGCCAGTAGATGGTGCCAAACGAAAGACTGGGTTCGTACATCTTCAAAAATTAAAAAATCCAGGGTTTTCCAGGGCTGTTTTACCGTTTTTTCCAGGGCTCTTGAAGCCCAGAATGAAAATAACGTTTACAACGAATTGTTTAAAACAAGATTTAATAGTTAATGTAATCACTGTAAAGCAACAATGTGCTCCAAGCGTATCGTTTCAATACTAAGCAGTGATTGGTCCAACCCTGGCCGCGGGTTGGTACCGAAGAGAAATGGGTTGGGTAATTCATTTTTGGACCCACTCAAAGGTTGCATGGGTAAATACAATTTGGGGTGCCTTTTGCAGAGTTGGGTAAAAGCATAACAATTATTGGTATAGTACTGGTGATGAAAGTAGTACTAGTACTTCTGCTACCAATACTACATGCACTGAAGACAAAGTGCAACAAAGAAGAAGACAAAATTAGGGCCATAACAGCAGATGTTCTAAGGTGTGAGTCACTTGAAAAGCAACAGAAAGTGTTGAAGGAAGTGTCAGAAAGGCAGAACATTCGATCAGCAGGATGAAGAAGATTATCAGGGTGACTATGACTCCAGTGATGATGATGATGATGATCTGGTTTTCGATGATCTAGATGAAGCAAGTGATGAACTAAATCAGAACAATGAAGAACTTATTGTAACAACAAGGTCTGTTCGAACTGC
>JAOBRH010442823.1:0-10623 GCA_027575125.1 Umimayanthus parasiticus | reverse complement strand
TTGACCAAACACAAGGAAGAAACAAGCCAATCAGAAGCGACTATATATATCCATGCGACTCAGCGGAATTTGAAACACGATATCGTGCACTAATACGCAGACGGTTAAGACCACTGTTTGACACAAACAAACCGGCTGCAGCGCAGGCTACGTTCGAACGGCTTTGGAAATACCGCTGGAAAGGCGACTCGAAGACGCAAGCTCACTCCCATGATGCACTGCAGCTAACGGCTAGCTAACAGCCACCTACTCCTATACTCCTTCATTTCGCGCTGCGCGCTCAATTCGACCACCTCGGTCCAATTAATTGAGTTTTCTGACGTTTCACAAAGCAATGCGCTAAAGGTGTCCATTACAGGAAATAAGGCGGCTGCTTTTGGAGGCTAGTCTATTTGGGGAACGGTCGTTGGGGCTACAGGGAAAAATATCTATGTCGATTTGTGCAAATCTTTGGAGAAATACGTATCAAAATCGGTTATGTTGGGTCGTGTTTTATCAAGAACGGTTAGCAACCTAAAGGTTCAGTTAAAGCTCTCCTCTGAGAACGAAATATTCCATTGGTTAGTGAACGTTAACAGAAACAACAAATGACACTTTTTTAACAATATGCCATTGTATGTGTGCTTGCGGATGGTCGGTTTAAGGTTTGGGTTACTTCTTTTGCCAATGGGATCTCATTTTTTGTTCGCAGAGTAGAGGGCGACTCCAGAGTTCACAACAAAAAAAAACAAGACTAATAATGTTCTATTTATTTTTATGCAATCTGTAAAGAATATATTAATACTCAACATACTGAGAAACGCATGTTGATTTTGTCTTAATAATTAAAATTACAATTAATACTCTCGGCACGAACGAATGGTAGTCAGCACTGCTGCTTGTCTTCACATAGGTACATATTTGTAGTGTTTTTTTCCACAGTTTCGGTGATATTAAAGATGGTCCAATTCATAGTCTAAATTGTGACGTCATCAATAAGAAATGAAGGTCAGATTTATACTTTGTGATATAACGATTCGTTGGCGATATTTTGGCAACAAAATGAACGAGTATCAAGGCGATGAAATTGACCGAACTTTTAAACACGAATCGATGGGTAAACAAAACAAAAAATAACGAAACTTAACGCTAAATTGATACAAAGTAATTTTCCAGTAAAGAGAAATGTTTCTCGTGGTTAAAAAATCGCCAAACATTCAAAACAAAACGATATTTCCTATTAACAAGATGGGAGTATTCTACATTTTAAGTTCAGTTAAAACCTGGAAAAGTTGATCATATTCAATATTCTCAAAAGCCATCGCTTGTATAGTTTATATTATTACTGTAAGGAAAAGAGGGATCTTGATGAGCTCGGTGGCAATGAAAGAGATAACACTCTCACTACATACCTGACAAAACGATAATGTACAGCCTTATAAAATTTCAATCCACCACAACAATAAAAAAGTTTTTACGAGATGACTTTCGTCTCCAATAAAAACCCCACTCAAGCGAACGCCTATGCACCAATCAATGTCAAATTGGAGGACTCGAGGGGAAGTGGAATGCAGAAATTGGCATTTTCTTTCTTCTGTCCACCCGAGGGACGGATATTTGGCTTGGTTTGACCATTATTTGTAGTGCAGCTATTAAAAGTTACTAAAAATTTACCGATTTACCTTGCCCCAATGTGGAGATTTTGAATAATAATTTCACAAGTAAATCCAAAAGCTCTCTCGTCCTCAGGTTAAACATTGATAGTACATTATACGGCAAAAATCAGATTGACGTTTTCATGATCCATCATCTCTAAAGCCTGGTTTCCATAAAGGCCGGTTTCCTCTTCGGCGAATTCGGCCGCGCGACCAAGCGATGGGTTATCAGGGCATGCGAAATCCAAGCTGAAAGCGAGCGTTTACTGGCGAACGCGCGGTCAGTTCTGGAAGTTGAATCAAGTTCAACTTTTTCACGACTAGAATGAGCGAAAGCCAATCAGATTGCTTCTTTTCAATGCTAGAGCATGCGATCATACCGGTTCGCGCGACCAAATTCGCTAAAGTGGTAACCGGCCTTTAAATCGTCTGGATGGTTCCAATCGTTTCAAAAAATATGCAAGCAATCGGGGCAACCACTGGATCGCATGGGCCCAAACGGCGCGCGGTCATGCAGGTAAAGGGCCCGAGTCTGACATTATTTTGGCGCGAAACAGTTTCAAAACGGCAACAATAAATCCAAGAGCAGGCCTTGCTGCAATATATTTAATGTATTAGCTGTTATACGCCGAAGGAGGGAAAAATGACCAAAAAGCACCGAATTTTGGTGCGGGAAAGTTTCAGAAAGGAGAAGAAAAAGGGCAAGTGTTGAACTCTGACGGCGTTTCAATTGTCGCGATCGTCCGCATCGCCATGAATTTTTTTGGAGCACAATTTCCATATGATCGTTCGGATCGCCTGAACACATTTTGAGACGATGGAGGCGATTGGGACAATCTGGACGATTATATGGCTGGCTTAAGTAAAAATTACATTATAGGTTCGCGTAGTTTTTACTTTTCACCAACATGCCGGCTCTATTGGAAACAATCGTGAAAATGACTTCGTTTAAATGACCAGCACTTAAAAGTTGCGACAACGCAACATCATATTAAATACGTTACTGCAAATTTGTAAATCTTTACAAATATTCTTGGTATGTAATCAGTGATCACTGAGAACCGAGCCATTCTGAGTCCCAGTCGAGCATTTCCCATTGTTCGCCTCAGAACTAGGCGGCGGTGTTAATTCGATATCATAATATATTTTCTTGCTTCTTGTCCAACTGTAGCTGTTGTCGAATTTCATTACATCTGTCACAACGCAAAAACAAATACAGCGGTTAGACTTGATACAGGTGACGGGCAGGCACTACTTGAATTCAGCTATTTTGAAAAGGTTGATCTATGAAAAGTACAATAGTCAATACTCCAATCGCAAAGAATGTTGAGAGCTCTGATTTCGCTAACTGCTAAGCCTAAATGTTTATCAAAATTACTCAGGTTGGTGCTTTGTTGGGTTTGTTTGTTTCGTGTACAGATCAGTGGATGGCACGGAGCGTAAAATAGCGTGCTTGGCGTTACCCTTTGCAGATACCAATGTTTTTCGAAATAGCTGTATCAAAATCCAATGGAATTGCCATCTAACTTATGACTCAATCGTCATTTTCTTTAGTTTTAGTTAGTTTCATTCTATGACGAACTTTATGTCGCGTGTGTCTTTCGTAAAGGTATTTTTTAGAGCAGATAGATAGATAGATGATAGATAGAATAGATAGATAGAACCGACCTTAAATCTTCCTAGATAGATAGATAGAATAGATAGATAGATAGAACCTATCTTAAACCTTCCTAGATAGACAGACAGACAGACAGACAGACAGATAGATTAGATAGATAGATAGATAGATAGATAGATAGGTAGGTAGGTAGGTAGGTAGGTAGATAGATAGGTAGGTAGGTAGATAGATAGATAGATAGATAGATAGATAGTAGTAGTAGTAGTAGTAGTAGTAGTAGTAGTAGTAGTAGTAATAGTAGTAGTAATCGGCTTTATTAGCATGGTAAAATCGTTGTTTACATTGCTATTAAAGCACTCAATTTTTTATGCAACAAACACGCTTATACACAAAGATAGATAAATAGATAGAGACAGACAGACAGACAGATATAGATAGACTAATATAGGTGTAGACAGATTGCCAGACAGGCAGACACATAAGTAGATAAATAGATACTTAGAAAGACAACCTCGCACTATAACACTTGTCGCCAAGCCAATAGTTCAGTTTAAACCTTCCGTTAAAGTCAGTGTAGCCCAAAAAAACTTATCATCATCATTATTATTAATATTATTATTAGTATTAATATCATAAATATTATTATCATTCTTATTATTATTGTTGTTGTTATCGCTGTTCCGTTGTTGTTGATAATGTTATCGTTACCATTACATTAACTTTCTGTCTATGAGTAAGACAAATGAAGTACATGCCGTTACGTACATGTTCCAAGCCTTTCACACCTCAATGATCCCTGCTCTGGAATCATGTGGCAGTCTCTCCTCATCATGGGAAACTGAGATAGAATCATTTAGTATCATCAAACTCTAAACTGACAATGCTACCAAACAACAGTTCTAGATCACGTCTGCAAATTGAGAGACCATTCTTGGCCTTTCTTTCACTCGGTTTACCAATTCCTCGAAAGGCCAAAAGTATCCTCAGCAATGTTCTCTTTCGTAAACTGTTAATGCCCTTGGTAACAATAAATACCATTTCCAACATCCGTCAATACTATTTGTAAAATATATACAGTACAAAGTTAATGATTGGCAGTAACACGAGTTGGTAACGTGTGTATGGGACTGAAATACTTGCGTATCAGGTTATATACTGTTATCGTCATTCTATTCGGTTTAATACTTCCCTCTCTTCTTATCGGCATTTGGTTTCTTATTTTAAAAGTGTTAGTATAACTATTATCTTTATTTCTACGGTCACTACTTCGTGATGAAACTTTGCTCAAAATGTCGTCAACTATTTCAAATGGCATCGACCATTTACGAAAGCGAAAATTGCCTAGACAACACAGGCGAAACCCGTTGGGCGAGAGAAATGCTCCTTACATTGTCCAGTTTCGTATTCTCTCACATCCAGTACTAAGTCCCCTTGGTCAATCGTGTTTCCGCGCCCACGTTGTTGTTCAGCCAGCAGCACGAAGGAAGGACTCTGGGCCAAAGAAAGCATGGGGCCAAAGAAAGCATGCGCTACGTCCACGACCTGAATGATGCCTTATATGGTATTGTCTGTGTGATGTTGAGTTTTTATTGTTACTATGCACGCGTACTCTAAACTATCTTTAGAAGGTTAAAAGCAAAAATTTCCGAAACTTATAATATAAATTGTATAGAAACAACTACTATGTATTTAGCAACTCCTGATATGACACTTTTCGTGGAGGTGAAAGGCTTCAAAATCAACTTGACATATATCTTACCACTTCTTCCAAATCGCTTGTATGAATGTGTTTCCGGACATCATCCGGACTCTTGTAGTAAACACCAAACCCAATATCATGCTCCTCTGTCTTAAACTCCCAGCTGGGCAGGGGAAAGTTGTAATGAAATGAGAATAGTAATAGTACAAAAATAGCACTGAGGGAAGAATGAGTTCTGAAGTCCTTAGTCACGCTAGTCACTATACATATAAATTAAGATCTAACAAATTGCAGATTGTTGCAAGCTAATAAATGTACCTGTCTTGCAAAAGGCTCTATTTCAGATAAGATTACGTTTGGTTATTGCTTGTAGCTGATCTGAAATTCTAGTTCACTCACTAAAAACCACTAAGGTAAAATGTTTTCCTTTTCACACTTGATGCTTACGTTTTGCGACAAAACATATCGTGCAATTGCAGTTGCAAAAAGTCTTTTTTTCTTTTATATCCAACATCACTACGATCTACTTATCAAGACTGTGATTATCATATTAATGTTTGTGAATGATGGAAAAACGGGATGTTTCTCCATCACCATTGTACCCACCTTAAAATGGCACCAGGTTGTTCAACCTTGTGCTCTATTTTCAAGGATGCTCCCCATTTCACATGGGCGCTCTGGAAATCCTCGGGTTTAAAAGCAGTTTGACCAGCAAGAAAATACTTTTCTGGGACGTCTCCACCATAGCAAATCTAAGGAGCCAACATAATCTTATTAATACCTTTAAAAAAGTTAAAAACTAGTATCAAATGCAAACATGGGGAAATTACCAACCAACAGGGTTTTTAAGTAGGTTTGGCTTTTGTATAATGTTCCAGATTGTTGTTCCTAGAATTCCTTAGCTTTCTTGAAATATCCAATATTTTACAAGAGTTTCACGGGTTCTATTAAAAGTAATTCCAGCTTTCTTCGCTTTTGTAATCTTCTCAACACCATTTAGACCGGTTGGGGTTTGTAGGGTGTTTCAGGTTGATGTTTCGTAGAATTTTCAAACTCCCTTGGAATTTACAATCTTTTTCCACAATTTTCTAGATTTTTTAAAGGTAATTCCAGCTTTCTGCGCTTACAATAAAAACGTCTCTTTTGCGTTTTATCTGAAGTTTTCGAGTTTTTTCAAAGTTGTCGTGTTTTCCCTTTATGTCAAGCACATTCGTAATTTTTTATTGTTTCCACCTTCGAGGCGTTGCATGCTCTGTTTTTGACTCTATTTACCCGGGCTTTTAATTTTGAAATTTTCCGCATTCCTGTCTTTCCCGACGCCTTCACGGATTACTCCATGGTTTTGCGGGTGTTTTCACAGTGGATCAAGGAAGGTCACTTGCGTGCAAACGATAAGCTTCTGCAAGCCACTGGGCAAGTGAAGAGAATTTCTCATAAACAACAAGACATACTCCTGTGCTCTTTTTAAAGACCTGCATAGAAATTCGGGCCTCCCGGTGCATGAGAATGTTTTAAAGGTAAATGTTTTGGCACATTATTATCAAACCCCAAAACGTGATTTAGTGTGATCCCCGTATGAGTGGATTTTGGGTGAGGAGAAAAGATGAGGGAGGAGGAGGTGGAGGATTTATCACGGCAAACACGCAGCACAATTCATATCAAACGTCTCAAGCGATTTAGCTTGAGACAAACGTAACCACTACATCTCTGAAAACTATTTGATTACAGGAAAACTAAATAGTATGCGCTACACATCACAACATTCAGTTCAAGTAGAACACAACACATAACATACAAGATTACACTACACATTCTTTCTAAAACTTGATGAGAATAGCAGTCAATATCTTGGTGCTCCTTTGAAATCTTCTGCAAACAGAATTTCTTCCTTTAATTATTTACTTCTACAAGTGCAAGAAAAGGCTAAAACAGCTAATACAGGTGTCATATATTTGGCACTACCTTCGAGGAGCACTTGGGATTGCCGTCAGGATCATGACATGTTCCTCCATAAAATTCGGGAAGATTATTACCATCAATGAATTCCAGCAATTCATTCTTCCAATCCGCTGCATATCGAAGCATCCATAATATCAATGACATGTATGATTTTCATAGTATGTTTGCTAGGGGTGTGTTTATCACGTTTGCCTGATTCTGGAACCTTGTTACAATAATTACATATCAACACACTAAGAAGGTAGTTTTTGACAGTCGCCAAAGGGTGATGAAAACTGCTTTGGCATGTGTTTCATAATTCCTTGCTTCCAAACTCCAGCTTTGCTGGATCTTGCTGATCTTCTCAATATCGTTCAATATTGTTCACGTTATGGTTTGTATATTTTACGTGTGACAATTCCTTTTTTCAAAATAGATACCTTTCACCATTGTAAATATCACCATATTGTATCGTGAAAGTCATTCCCAGAAGGGACCGCAAGTCATATTGCCCGAGCTCTCGCTGCCTTCCATCCGCAGCAAATGTCACAAACATACTAAACAAATAAGTAAACAAAATTAAACTGCTTCTGCACCTTGGATTTAAATACGTTAGTCTGCTGACTTCCCCCAACTCTTATCTAGAAGACTTTAAATACCCTGGATACTTGTTAAAAAGGGCTCGGATATCTCAGAGTTGTGGAATACATGAAGTACTACAGTCCTAGCCCTTGTACCTAACATCTTAGTGATGAACTTTGATACGATTTGACAAAATAAAACTTACGCTGAACCTTCTGGATAAAGGGTATTAGAATAGCTTGAGCGGAGCATCAGATGACCACAGAATGAAATATTGTATAATAGATATAAATGTAATTTAAAAGTTTACAGGCAGGGTGGAAGTTGTACTGTAACACAGATCCGCATCAGAGTGGGAGCTCTCATTCCACTTCCATATAAAAAAGGTACTCACCAGAGAGAATTTTGACTTTGCTCCTCGTGGCTTCACTGAGAAAAGGTTTAACCAAGGAGTATGCAACGGGGAAGATTTTCGGAGCTAACAGAAAAAAAACAAACATTGATGAACTTCGACTATTTTATCTTTATCATCATTTCATCTATATCATTGTGCAAATTCATCTTAAGTGAACAGGGCTGGAGTTCCAGCTGAAAGCTTTTAAGCTAAACAATTTTCCATGTAAAAGTTTAAACATGTATATTCCAAATCATTTCATCTGTTTAGTCACAACTACAACAAAGATGACTTTCACAGCATAAATGTTTCTCAATTTGTAGTCTTAATTTCTTGCACTGCTGGTATGTTAAATGAAATCTGATTGAGCCCTGTAGTTTTTAAACCCTCTAAAGATGACCTGGTGAAGGAAGGCTGGTCAAAGAAGAAAATGAACCTGAGGAATCCCAGGCAGCAACACCAGTACGAGAAAGTGGACTTGGATGGACCTCACTTTTGAATAAGCCAACACAATTACACGTCAAATACTACGTAATATACTTATGGGAAGATAGAATCAAAACAGCCGCCCAAAAAACTCCCAGAGTAAGACATTATGTTGAAAATAAGAGATGAAAGAACCAGGATGTAACTAGCTATAGAGGGATTTTGAAAAATATTAGCAGGAAACTGACAAAGTTGAATTGGACAGTATTTGTTAACGGTCGACCACTCTTTCATCCATTCTTTGACCTAGGGTACACTGCAGCACATAGGTAAATTGTTATCAACACAAAAACATCAACTCACCTCTAATAACAAAGATATATTTCATCAGCTCAGGATAGTTGTCTTCATAAAAAGTCACAATCTGTATCACATTTGTCCCAATCAGTTAAATCAAAATAAGTTCAACATTGAATCATTCTTCCAATGACCAGCTCAGAGGAGGGGTAGGGGTAGGTCAAGCTGGGAGGGGAGGGAAGCAGTGGTAGATGGGGTGTTGAATTTTCATAATTGCATTTTTTATATTTTTAAAAAGGAAATATTTTGAAATGTTATGAGAGTATTTTACATATTACAAAGTTGCTTAAAAGCAGGCCTGCACTCAACAATGGAGCTGCGGGTTGTAAAGCATACAACACTGTACACTAGATGCTCCTTCCAAGGACGTTTTAAGGGCAAATGCCTATATGTTTGAAAATTTCGAAACTCAGTTTTAGACTTTTCAATGGTCCTGTACAAACCATGTCTGTTTCCTGTTACAAGGGCAAAAAGGTTGCACTTACATTGTTGAACATCATTACTCCTGGAAAACAAAAGAAAATACCGTATGTTACCTCAAACTTTCACATCTATGTATGTATTTATTTAATGTCAATCCCGTTCATCTTGAACGCACCTGGCTTCCACAAATGTTTCAACCCCAGTCCCTCCAAATCCATGACCACAACCATCTGCTCCATATGTTTACCAAGCTGACGGGAACAAAATTGATCAGATGTTATAGGGGCTAATCAATTAAACAAGAACAAAATTTAAAAATTTTGCTTATATTTAGACTGCGAGCAGTGTCATCCTTTTCCTCAGATTCAATCAAGAAAACACAAACATCAAAAGCAAGCCGCTCACCAACTTGCTCACAGCTTCGCCACTTTTATCCATTTGCTTTCCTTGATTCTGTGGAAAAGAGACTATTTGTGTGGTTTTAAGTTTGTAATAGCAATTTACTTGCAATTAACCTGTGTTGTCTTTATTAACGGAAAATTGCAGTTATCACTGTAATTCTCTGAGAGGCACGATAAGGCAATGGGCAGAGATTTGCCCAAATAAATGTACAATTGTCCAATTCTTGGGGAGGGGGGTTGGGTTGGTCAACTCCAATCATGATCAACATGGCCAGGGAAATACAGGGCTAACCATTTGAAGTTTGGGGGGGAGAAGATTGGAAGATTTGGCCAGTGGAAGAATATTTTTCCCTGACAAATAAACAAGGGAAAAAATTTCTTTTCCATTCAAAAAGAGGTACATAATATGAAGATTATTGAGCATGTTTTATGTTTCTTGCTTCGAGTGCTACAGGAATTATTTTTTCAAAATCTTCCAACTCCCCCTCCCCCCTCTAAAATAATATATTGCTTGCCCCTGACTCAACACTGATGGACCTGTCATTACATAATCATGTCAAATCACCTAATTGTCGGATAAGACAAACTGTCAAATCCTCAACCTTCCTAAGAGTCCCCTTTAGGCTTACATTTTAGAATAGCAGTGTATAAAATTGTAGAAGTAAATAATTAACACTGTGAGTTAGCCTTGATTCCCAAATTCTACCTTTTCTGACTGTTCCTTGCATAGTTTTATTGCAAATTCTCCAACATAGGCTTTGAACTTGATTATCTCTTCCTTCTTTGAAGAATACAGCAATCCTGGAATGAATTGGACATTGTTTAAATAAAGTAGGCTTGAGGATATATGCCCATTCATAGCAAAGATCTTTTGAGTATAGGCATTAGCTTTGACATCATTACTAGTGACTGTTAAATTAAAAGAGCTCCACACAGACAAATGGTAGCGATGTACATTGAGAGATTTGCACAGGAAAAAAGTAGAGGATGTACATTGAGAGATTTGCACAGGAAAATGGTATTTAGAATGTTGTTACTGTTCTCATCTTCTTTACCACAATCTCTGTCTTGTCTTCTGTATCTTCCTCTGTATTACAAGCTTTCAGCAGTCCTGCCCTCTTCAGGTGAATTCACCCAAAGAGGGCAGGACT